>UXGC01000092.1:71023-193245 GCA_900480045.1 Eurytoma adleriae
GAAATAACTCATGAAAGTATCTCTAAACCCTATCTAAGTCACATTTTTAAAGCAGCCAAGTATAAAAGCTAAAAGAGACACGGATAACCTTTTATGACCGGCTGTTAAAGCGCTCGCAGGAACTCGCCTTTTTTGCCGCAGAATCGCAGCCGAAAGTCTAGCATTATCATTTTTTAAAGCGCGCCGCTACAATCTAGGCTAATAATCGAGGCGCGCTTTTCAAATCCTTGAGGAACGCCACGAAATTTCACGTTCTCCGGCGCGAGCTACACAAAACCGCGGCGGCTCCCGGGAATGTAATTGCGATCCGTATCTGCCGGCGGCGCCGAAATCGCGATAATTCAGCCCCCCTCCCCTCCCCGAACTCGCGCGCACTAGCATTTAAAACGAAGCGTGTATATGCAAAGCGAACGGCGGCGAACCAGATTCCCTTGATCTTGCCGATTACGCGAGCGCGCGGCGTCTAATCCGCACGTGCGTGCGCGCATTATTATGCACCTGACCGTTGCGCGCGACCGATCCCCTCCGCCGATACCGCGGCGCATTGCTCTCCGCGAGCGAATTCTTTCGGCTCATTTGGGCAAGTGTGCTCACGCATGCGGAAAAACTTTGTTTTGGTCCGTGGGTGTATCGCTTTTTCACTCGACCTCGCCTTTAGTTGATTCCACTTTTTTTAAAAAAAATGCGATGGAATTGAAAATAGTTGCTCGCATGGCTACCTCGAGTTCTACGTCATAAAATTTTACCGGGCAGTTAATTTGTCAAGCCGCGAGGGATAGTGACACGGGAAAAATTTGAAGCCCGAGCGAAACGCTCCCGAATGCATTCGTATGTTTTTGTTCATAAATCAATGCATGCAAACACGTTTGCGCCGTCCGTTTTGTTGTGAAACTGCCAGCGGTACACGTGTACGGATTTTCGCTCTAGCGACGGTCTCGCGTGCCCGCCGATATTTTTCGTAATTGCTTAATTCGAAAATTGGCCTGATCGACAGATACTCTGTCTCCCGGCGAATAACAGGAAGTCTTTAGGAGGCCGTAAGCTGCCGAAGGCTTGTAACGTCTAATTTATGGGCTAATAGGCGTATTATGGACACTGCTTGAAAGATTGTAACTCGAGTAGAAAAAAATGACCCGCTTTACAGGCAAATTTTATCGTGCTTACACGAAATATTTCATTCGAAAAAATTAGTCCACACCGATTTCGAAGAGAAACAAATTGAGTAGCGCGCTTTTAATTGGTTGGTGTCTCAAGACGCAATAAAACTGTAGCCGATCTTTACTGTCGAAAATATAATGTGGATGCTTGACCCAAAATAAATCTTCCTTCATTAAAATTTGATTGTCAGAGCATCGCATGTACACATACGGTTTACGATCCTGTAATATAAAAAGATAGCTCAATACCTTGCGAAACTCCAATCATAATTGCTCCGTAAGACTATGGAAAAATCGGCGCTCGAATGTCAATAGCGGCATTATTATTGATAGGCTATGAAAAAAAGCGAATCATTAAAGTACCATCACCGACATGTGACTTTCACGGCGCGTGCCGCGCAAGCGCTTAATTGCGTCGCTACGTACTAAATCATCTCCTAAGTAGACGAGACCGAATTGAGACGTCCCTCGCGCCGCCTTGCATCAGAAATTTTACGGGGACCATTTTTCACGCCGATCTTGATTGAGCGATCACTACAGCAATATCGACAGCTCTTATGTTCCAGTTCGGTTTTGCCCGAGCACTTTCTTTTTTTTTTCGTTTTTTTAAAGCAGCACAGAAATGCACTTAATCGCTGCATTTTACCTTTTTTAATGCCTCGGTACTTAAAGTTTTTTAAGTGGCGATCTTACTCTGTCGAGCGGATAGTGTCTTATTTTTATTGTTGTCCGACCGTACCCCGGGCATTATCTACTGCATCAGAATGTGTGTCGCTAAAGGTTTCTAAAATATATTTTTAAACGAGCAGTTAAAGTTAGAAAATAGAAAGCTAAGATAATAATGCATGCCCATTTTGCGAGATAACATCTAGATACATATTTCAGACAAAGAAAGGTTCAATAAAAATGACAGATTTTTATGCCGATCTCTATTGGCTTTCATAAAAAGCTAAAATTTCAATTTTATTTTAAGTATATCCCAGAGTAAGAACACGAGGGTCAAAAGGTCACGAAGCGCGAAATGGCTAATTAACTTTTTTCACGAGTTCGGCTGCTCGGAATTGCCCGGAATTCTAACGATCGCGAGCGATCGCGCGGAGCAGCCGTGAAACGAGTCCCGTTGACCGCGTGCGTGCACGGCGCACGTGACAATTAGCCCGGCGATTCGCGTCCTCTCGACTTCCCTTTTTTCCCGCCTTCGTAACCCTTTCCGCGTGACTTACACCGGCTCCCGCGGCGCTAATTGAACTCGCCCGGCTAACGAGAACCGACTCGCCGATTAACTTTGATTTTATTAACCCACTGGCTTGTGCTTCTCAACAAACTGCGGTGCAACTAAAAAAAGCAGAAGGTTTTTGCAAGATTTTTTGTTGCCTCCCTTTGATTTAGCGTCTATTGCGGCATTTTTTTCTGATACCAAGCGGGTATAACAATATTTTAGATTGATGTGGAAATGTTTTGAAAGGAAAAGCCAACCTTTTAAATTGAAATATCTTTGCTATTTTACCGATCGGAGATTAAATCACGAAGGATTTCACGCGGCAGGTACTGAATCGGTGTCGATACCGAAGTGTACGTTTCTCGGTTCACTTGATTGTTCAAATAAATTTTAAAGTAGTTCGGACAATCGGTTCGATAAGCTTGTACACGAGCAAAAAATTTTGACGGCTATGATTCACGTTAAAAGCGGCGTGGGCGATGCATCTGTCTATAAATTAAACGCAGTTAGTCACAGTTTAGACACGCTCGCAATAAATCTCGCGGTGAACAAATAACTTTTTAACAGGTCGGTGCGCGGTAAAATATATTTTTAACTTTGCATAATTTTGTCTCGCGGCTGACGTCACGCGGAGCCAACTAATTTATCGTAGAGCAAAAAAAGAAATGATTATTCTAGTAAAATTTATGGGTTTTCATAAATGAAATAATTCAAATAAGTCATGTCGTCCTTGTGGCTTTAAAAGATATTGCGAAAACCATCTCACAACTTTCAAAAAAAATTATACTGACTCATATAATTATCCGCGTAAACTAGATTTTTGCTTCTGATACCGCTTCGCTTGCTTTTTTTTCCTAATCCGTACGAGTTTTCCGCTCGACGAACCGACTTTGTTTTCGTAGACCAGGATACGGGAGTTTTCCTAATAAAACAACTAGGCAGCACTGAGCCGATGGTAATGAGGAAAACAATGGAGAGTTGCCCACTGTGGTTCCAATTGTAGGATACACGCGCGTTTCTCAACTTTGCAAAAGTCCGTATTATTGACCTTGCCTTAGTTGCATACTATCTACTGTCTGTTCACTGATTTTCGTTTCAACAGTATTAGAAATCGAAATCACATTGAATATGACGTTTATTTGACTTATTAGTGATAAATAATTCTTTTTTTTATTGTCTATTTGATGTCAATGTAATACTTGTTTACAAAGAAACACAATGTATCATTTTAATAAATAAACTACCTCATAAATAAAGGTATTAAAAAATTGGTAAGGTAGTCTGTTAAAGAAACAAGAAAAATGCCGATATGAATCTTTAAAAATATTCAGCTTTATTTGATAAATAAAATTGTCTTACACGGTCTAAAGCGGAAAATTGATCGAGTTCGTTTCGCACTGTAATTTAACTGATCGCAAATGTCCTGCGGGAGTTGGCTTAAGCTACCCTCGTCGATATGCTTCACTTTGGTTATTTTGTACTCGTAAATCTCGCACTCCATTGTGCCTTAACGGAGCGATGTGAGCTTTAAAATAACACGGAAGTAGGTTTTATCCGAGTGAATTAAGAAATTTTTTGTACAGTTAATATTTGCAACCAAAGAAGAGAAAGGCGCAAGCATAAATTACGAAGACAAATAGAGTTTAACTGAAGTTTAGCATAATTAAGATTAAACGCATGCTTATAACTAACTCAGTTATTACGCGGTATTAAATCATCGCAATCATTTAATCACACCGAGACTTTAAAATGCAGTTAAGTATTATCGCTTCTTTGTTCACGAGCCATTAATTTTCGATAAGAAAATAACGCAGTTTTCAGAAGTACCCAAAGCAAAAGTCGCCGCGACGATTTCCCGATACAAGATACTCGCGCGCGAAAATTTCACTCGGCGCGCGACACCGAACACCGCGGCGATGTATCGCGAAATCCAGCGATGCCAGTTGCTCAACGCGCGCCTTTTCCGCAATTCCCCGACGGCGCGGCACTCGCGCGGGGTGAAAACATCGCGCGCGGCTCTTTTATATATAATAAAATAATAAATATGGAGGCCGCGCCGACGAAATCGTGAGCGAGCCTTTACGCGCCCGCATCGGGGGCCGCGAAAATTTATGCGTCGCCGCGGCGGTGAGAAAACGCGGCGCGCATTAAATTATCGCCGTTTTCGGGTAACGTTTGAATTAGCGGTCGCGGACCTTGGCTGCGCCGCGGAAAAGTGCCGGATTTATTTATCGCGCGAATCGAGCGCGCGAATGGCTTATTTAAGGCGCATCGATGGGTGGTTACGTAAGCCGCGTGCACTTCTCGATTGATTAATGAATGGGACGAGATAATATCCTTTTAGTTACTTAATTTATTTATTCGCGTGGCTTTTTAGAGACTTTATAGGCGCTTCGTTTGTTCAGAAATTATCTGATGATGGGAGTTGAAACAATTGAATTATTTGATGGTTTTAGAAATGTTGCATGAATATTTCGTAAGGTGATATTCTTTCGATATATTTATTTGTATAATATATCTGAGTTTTAATTAATTTGCTTCGCGTGTTTTTTTATCAAGTGAACATTCTACGTTAATATTATTTTTAATAAATTATTATACCTTCTTCGATAAATACTATGAAAAATATCTTGATGGTCTTAGGAATTCTTATTTATTATTTAATTTCCATTCTTGTGAGTCAAGATAATAAAGTGAATATTATTTGTTACTTTCAATCTTTTATGGCTTAGTCGTTCTTATTTTGTAATAAATACAGACTGGAAAAACTGAAAAACAATGTTTCAACTAGATGAAAAATGATCGGTTGAGATAGCAATCTTATGGAAGAAAATTGATGTGCCCGCTATTTTCAAAATCATAAAATGGAATTTTCAAGATAAAAACACCACTTATTTCATTTTCCAAAAGAACTAAATTCCCTTTCTATACTAACCTAAAGTAACGGGTACAAAAAACCTATGAGAATAACTATATACACATACAAAAGCATGCAAATTTCATTATTTCAAAAGAGGCCCAAACGAATCGTCAATCGTGCCACTACATCAAGGCCTTATCTCTGTGGGATCGCGAAAAAGCAGCCCATCCCGCCTGCTCGAGCCGCGAGGCTGCGCCCGGCCTCTCTCGGAGGCACGAAAGCAAGGAGCGGGTCTCTCGCGCATTAACATCAAATCACCTCCTCCGCGGCTCGCCTCTCGAACCTTGAGCCGCGCCGGCGCGCGTAAGCATAGAGCAGCGCCGGTAGAGTCGGGCCCCTGGAATGCGCAATGCAGCTCGCGCGCATTGTGTTCTCGTGACTCTCGCGCGAGCAAAAATCGCGCCCGCGCCGACGATTTATGGCTTATAGGCCGCGGCTCTCCTTTGCACGGGCTCCCGGTAAAGCTCGCGCTCTCTCCGATGCGAGACGCATAATATTACTCGGTACAATTACAACTAGGGGGACTCTGTCCTATCTTTTTCGGTATCAGATTGCCGCCTCAGATGCATATGCATGATGCTTTGAGACCTGGGTACATGGTTAGGCATTTTGAGAAGCTACTGGAGATTCACAGTTTAATACTTGTAATCATTGTAATCAAGTGTAACTTAACTACAAAAAAATAGTTTAGATATCTCGTGATACGTCCTGTATGGGTATGTGTAGATAAAGACTATTGCTGTAAAAATGAAAGGTCTTATTTTTGACCTTCGTGGGCGATATTAATTTCGGTTATTATTCGATTTTCTTTTTACATTACCCACGCTACATTTAAAACACTTGAAATTGTGCTCCACGTTTGAGTGTCTGCACCGCAACAGTTTCCACTTCACACAAAGTAATTTAGTTGCACGATTGTATTCAGCGCATTAAGCAACCGTCATTAAAATCATAAATCATTGTAACTTAATCACATTTTCATCCTCCCGTCAGGTTTAAATTTACAGAACGCCGCGTCACTTAACTCACTCACCCGATTAAATTTATTTAAATAAACGGCGATCAATTAACCGAAGCCTCTTGAAACACCGACCGTCGCCTCCGCCAGCAGGTACCGCTTACTCGCGCCGGCGAACAAATTTACAGCAGCGGCGCCGAAAAGTTAATCCTCCGTGTATCGAGTATCTCGAAATTCCTGCGGGCGAGAAAAAAACCATCAACAACGGCTATAAAGTACGTATGCGCACGTAGGTACGAAGGCGCGCAATCCCTCCATTGTGCGCCTCGTAAATCGATTCGAAGCACACGGCTGAGCGCGATTGGCCAACGGAGCGCGCGGCTCGCCAAGGAGCCCGTCGACGCGATTTTAGTCTAATACGCGTGGCACCGAAGAGACCGTTGCGAATTTCGCCTTTTCGTAAGCAGACGCGCGCTCACCGGCGCGCGAGCCCGCTTTTGTACGCTCCAATTTAAGTTTTTTTTTTTTTAACTTCGGATTAGATAATTGTTACTTAACGGGAAAAAAGGTGCGTTGCTTTGATCTAACTATGATTTAACTGTTTTTTTTTTCTTATTGCAGGTAAGGCTGGTGGGATGTACGGGTATGGTGGGTCCTGTTGAGAGTAAGCGAGAACGTCCAAATATAAATAAAATATAAGGCACGTACATTGCGTAAGAAAATAAATAATCTAAGCTTCACTTGATAGTTTACGGATAGAATGCAATAGTCGTTCCAGTGATAAAGTTAATTAAGACTATGCAAGCGAATTTTGCATTGTTAAAAAAAGAAATTTAATTAGACCGGGTAATGAAGCAAAGAATGGGCCTTTGATGTCGGTACGCCTATACGGCGACTAATAACTCGTGAAAATAGAATCAAACGCACCTGGTCGAGTGCACAATTAATTGAAATTTATTCACGCGTGTCACGTTCATATCACCGTGTATTGCAGCATATCAAAGTGACTGAAGTTTCTAGGTTTGATTGAAACAAGAAGAGGCACGAATCCGCGAGAGTCCGCTATAATTTAGTTTATTATTGAACCCTCAATATCAGCCAAATTTACGTGACAAATGACGGAGAGTAATGAACTATTGGAAACAATAGACCCAGCATTTGATGAATGAGCTTTCTAGAATATAACTCGATGGAGATATAAGCAATTTTAGAAGTGTCTTTGTTCGTACAACAATTCTTCAATTAAATTCTTCCAGACCTGTTAATTTATTATAATTTAAATGAACATAAATTCACTGAAAATTTATTTCTTGTAAACTAATCTTTCTTTATCTACTGCCGCACAGATTTATTTTTACCTTACCAAACTAGAGCAAAAAATTTAGCACTATGTGGTTTTCTGGAGGTTTTATTGGAAATCCGATACTTAATACATTTAAAGAACATTTTGAAGAAAAAAACAACTTCAAATTAAAAGACCAAATTAAGTATAACATAAATTACACAGACGTGTCCAAATACAGACCTTGTATATAAAACGTTGACTGTACTTGTACGTGCTAAAATTAGAGTAATTTTCGTTAGTTTACCTTCCCTATTAAGGTTATCTAATCTTAATATTAGAAGCAATCTTAATAAATCTCGAAATTTGAAACTTCATTAGACACGAACAGGTTGATTTTTCCGTGACGCAAGAATTATTTTCCAAAGCTCACTCGTATCGGACGCAAATTTGACTAATGAAGTTCAATTAAAATTATTTAATACGTCCACGTAACGGCAAATTTCAGCGCACCCGCAAAAAGAAAGCAAACGCGCGTCTTACTACATACGCACCTTATTGACAAAGCGTTAATAGGCAAATCGGTACAGCAACGGCGCTATTACCACACAAAATGTTGTTCTCCGATTTCCCATAGTTGCACCTCACCCATTCACGTCTGATCGTTTTTCACAAATTGTTAAGCTCACTTTACTTCAAACTGTCCATTTTGACGTTTTAAAAAGCGTGAAATCTGCGCTTAGCGCTCGCTTGGTTAATTGTGTAATTATACTGATGGCTTATTATTTTTCAAATTTTCTTTCAAACTATGAAATACGAATGGAAGAAAGGCAGCCTCCAGAACATTTTCAAAGAAGCACCCGCTAAAGTTTCGACACAAAGTCGGATTTTGCAAGGTAGAAAACTATCGCGACCTCTTAGCGTCTCTTTAGCATAACTCAGCGAAATTTCGAATTCAAATGAACTACGTAGGCACAAAATTCTAAAAACCTCCAAGGCGTCCCGGCTCGAAAAAAAGGCACGGCTAACCTCAGGTTTAACGTTCACTCGCGGGCAAAAAGCTAAATTGCTTTTTCACGTCGGCGGCGTAATAATATTCGCGCGACGCCGGGGCGATAAAACAAACGCGCGAGCCGCAAGAAGCGGGGGTCGCACGTGACTTTCCTCTCGCGCGCGAATCGCAGGCCGCGGAAAAATGCTCGCCCGGCGGCGTTTCTCCTCCGAAAAGCGCGGCTACCGGAGTTTCCTTTCGCGCTCGTTCCCCCCCGGGCACCGACCGAATTGAGACGCGAAATTCGAGGTTGCGCGAAAAAATGCGGACCAACGCGGTTTTTATCCAGCGCTCGCTCGGCCGCGGCTCCGGAGGTTTTCGTTCCCGCACAAATTCCTTTTTCGATCTCGCGCAGAGCCGGCAAAAAGAAGGTGGAAGTAGGTGAATTGAAAAAAGAAATGTGCCCGCGAACAAAATTTCGTCGTTTCTGAAAGTACCGAGAGACGTTTATTGAAGTAGGCTGGGCGTCTGACTTATAATCAGTAGAAAAAGTCTGTTATGGCAAGACCAGTCAACATAGCGCTCGTACGCGTTTTTTTTATTTGATTGATTTGAATCGGGTTTCCTTCAATTTCTCCAGAGACGAAGTTTTTATTTTAATGAATGGTTTATTTTCTGTTAATGGTGTAAATATTTATTTGAGTGATAAAGATTTGATCTGGACGATTAAATACTTGGTGTAGTAAAGTGAAAAATACCAATTACTGACATGATTAATTGCTGAGTAGCCATATAAATTTCCTCAACATATACACTTCATAAAAAAGGGAATAGCTGAACATTTTTATGAGTCTTGATGTACTATCTCAACACCTTATTAAAAATCGATTTTACTTGTCTGTAAAAATTATAATAAATATAATTCACAGTGCTAAAGTGAACCTCCCTTTTAAAGGGGAACAATTAATCAAACAATCACACACCTATTATAATTTTATCACACACTCTACATCAAAATTCCACACACGTCACCTTATTAAAAATTAATAAAAAAAATAAAGATAAAAGATTTTAGATTTAAAAAACTTTTAAAACAAAGGTTATTATGATTTTATTAAATATTTAGTTTTTAAATGAGTGAAAGACCGAAGATTTATAAAATAAAATAAAAAGATATTAACCGCAAAATCTTAATTTTGTTTAAAAATACAAAGGTTCAAGTACACAAAAATAAAAATATTCAAAACCCCTCGAAGCGATTCTCAAATCGTCTTTTATCAAACTGGAGCAGATCGGCCGACTCGGATAAGCGATACAATTTCATTGTCGGGGGAGAACGGGGACGGCGTCGATCGCTCGGCCGACGTCCCACGTGTGCACGTGTGACACGTGAAGCGCGCTCTCGGGCCCCGGCCCACGTGCGCCGCTCGGTGAAGGGCCGCCGAGGCCTCCGCGCGCGCGCGCGCTCGAGTGCATTGTACCCGAGCACGTGCTGCATCGGGCGCGGCGATTGCCGATCTCGCGCCGAGGCCCGCGCCGATCGCGCCTCCTTGAATTCCTCCGAAGTGAACGTAAATGCGCCTTATCGCCGGCGCGGGGGTTACGATTACAAATCGCGCTTTTAATGATAGATTACAGCTCCCTCAATTTTTTTCCTCGCCACTCATTTTTCTTCGGATTTTTTGCGAGTGAAAGTTTGTCGAAAACATTTTGACGGGAATTTTTTTTTACTCTGTCTAGGTAAATCCTTTCTTTCCATCAATTTAGTTTGTTTTTTGAATTTACCTGAGAACGACTTCAGTAAATAAATCCGTTCTTTCACTTAACTTAGCTTTGCTTTTGGTATTTACCTAAGAGTTGCTTTATAGCAAATTTAAATCGTAAAAAATTGAAGGCAAAAAATGTTTACGTGATTCTTATATCACAGCCGAACAACAACAATTACTCGTTGTACAGAAATATCCTTGCAAGTGCGCGAAAAGTACGTAATAATCCTTGCAGGTTACTCGCAGAAATCACGTGTCGTCGTTCGCCGGCGCAAAAAAAGGCCGCGATCGAAGCACGCGACCTCGCGCTCGCCTGCGCGAACAAGGCGCCATTAACATAAGTAACTGTATATCCCCCTCATACCGAGCAGCATATTTATTGCTCATAACGCCGGCGATCGCTTCTCCACCCCTCCTTTCTCTCCGTCTCCCTCGCTTTCGTTTCTCCCGTTTCCTTTCTCTTTTCCTCCGCGGCCTCGGCGTTTCGGCGACGCGGAGCGCACCTGCTCGCGCGTAATCGGCGGGGGAGGCGCGCGTATCGCGCAATCGCATCTAACGATTGGGCCCTCCGGAGATACGTTCGCACCCGAGATTACAGATACCACGGACACTTTTGCATATTCGACAGCCCGTTGAATATGAGCGGATGATTGTATCGGCACTTTGTTCCCCCCTCGGAAAATTATTTGCCGGGGCTGGGCTAATTTTACGACTGTTTGCGTTGCGAAACGCCGCAATGATTTCTGGCCGCGATACATACTTTTGTCTATGTTTTTATTATATTCATTGTTGCGGGTGCACTACTTTACTTTGGAATTCCCCGTATGGAATTTGTTAAGCTCTCGATTGCAACTTCCTTCGCAGGATAATTACAGTGTTTTTATAGTCAACTCGTGTAACAAAGGATGTTTTTTTTCGAGGCTACTTTACTATTTCGAGGATGCAATCAATTACGGCTTTCGGCCACTGCGTAAAGTCGCGGACCGCCGGCTCGTCGGACCGGCGAATCAATCATCCAAGGCGACGCGAGCTCGTGATCACGAGGAGGCGGCGATCCCGGAAACACGGACGATGAAAGTAAATATTCGCCGGGCTTTCGCGCGCGCCGCCTGAGTTATTGGCCGTGACTGCGTTTTTCGCTTTCACGCGCCGGCGCCGGCTGACCTTCTTATCGGTTTACGCAACGGCCGGCGCGTCTCTAAATTTTCCGGAGAGCCACGCGGAAGCGAGCGGTCCAGTGAAACGGCCCCGGTATTAGCATAAACGCAACGGATTACGAGGAGAGGAAAGTCGGGCATACGAATGCTCGATCGCCGGTGCCTTTTTTACGCCCATCGATTGTCGAGGGCTCAATTGTAATTTATAGCTGGAGAGACTACTTACACAATCCGAGGAAGTATGGGTTTTCGTCTTTTTCCCGACAGGATCGTAACTTCTCCGATTCTGACGGTTCTGGAAAAACAGGAAAGTCTTCTAAACAGCAGAAAATATGTTCTCGGGTAAGAGTAAATAAAGTAGGATTTTCTCCAAAGATACGCCGCATCCGGTCTTCGCGTACTTCTTAACCGAGAAATCTTGTTTTTTTCCCCTCGATGGATTTTCAAGTAGCCGAAGTACAATGAATCGTAAATCGGCTTTTGCAGCTCAAGTGGCGTTTTGATTTTGCGCCGGAGCCTCGTTAGAAAAACGAAAGAAAAAATTGTATCTTCCGAGCGCATCGAGGAAGGGAAAACCGCGCGGGAACGAAGGCGTGCGCCTGCGGGTTGCGCAACGCGAGCCGTGCGTTTTGTTCCTTCCGCGAGATGCCGACGATTAGGGAAAAGCTCTTTCTTTGCCTCCCGCGGGGCGAGCAGTTGCGTGGCGAAGAAATGCAGCGGGTTACGAGAGGCCCGACTCTTGCGGCTGATCGGTCATTCATCTTTTTATTTATTATCCAAGGTTGTTGCTTTGCAAATTCATTTTCTGCATTTTATTCACTTTTTTTTTAAAATGAGCCTTCTGGATATCGCAATTTGCCCGCGCATATTGATAATTGCAGATTACATGTGTAGGTAATAACCAGCATTAAAATACTACATTAATTATCGTGAATTATCTTCGCATGATGCATTACACGTTGCGTAGCACATTGTAATTTATATCTTCATAATTAGCCTATTTGAGCATCACTGATAAAGGAGAAAGCAGCGTTTGTATACTTCGGAAGAGATAAGAAAAGCAAGAGTGAACTATCTTTCTGCGCGTCTGGTCCAACATTTATCCGGTACTTAATCTACACTATAGTGTATAATTTGCAAGGCAGTGTTCTCGTCCTAATGTTATAAGATAAATGTACAAGACGAAGTCTCTATAACTTTCCGTATCAATTAATTTGTAAAATTCATCGTAGGCGTTTACACCTTCTTTTCTTCCGCGTCTACTTTCATAAATAAACTCAAATTTTAATTTATATGCAAAGTATAAAAAGCCATGACTTGCCAACGAGGCGCTACCGTGCTTCTTGGTATTTTTGCATTAATTAATCACTTTCTGGAATGTTTACAGTATCGACTTCTACATTTCACTTTCATTTCTTTCCTTTATTCTGAGTATAATTTACAATATTGAAACTGATAAAATAATTAATAACTATCTTATTCAATTGATCATGTGTTGTCTATAACAATATTTATATAAAGAGAGATATGTATAGTAACGTTAAGAGTTACGTTATTTTGAAACATAATAGTAATATGTCAAAGAAAGCTCTCGGTTACAGTGCATATATTCCAATCTGATATTTTTATTATCTGTCATAATCAGATAAATGTTTATAACAAATAGACTTCTCAAAATACCTTACCTGTACCTAGGCTTATGTGCAAAATTGATCGAGCCTACTTCCAGAAAGAAAGGTCATCAAATTCATTTAACATTTCTAAAAAAGTAATTGCAAAATTAATTACTTAAAAAGGTATTTGTAGTTTCGTGCGGAATGAACACACCTCCCCGTCTTATCGCACACAACTGATCGGTGTTACCCACTTACGCTTATCTCTTTCTTCCTCGGCGCAGCGGGAGCTTCGGAACCCCTTTGGCCGTCGACAGCGATCAAGTCGACCGGCGGAGCGATCGCTCGCCATTATGACACCGTCCATTAGATAACGCGAGCGGGGCCGAGGCGATGACGGCGTCCGGGGCGGTCATTAGCCAAGCTTGGCTGAGGAGCGGTTTTGCCCGAGGTAGGTCTCCCTTTTTGTCGCGCGAACGCGCCTCTTTCCGATCACCTTCTGCGGCTTTACGACTTTATCGGCTCACCCAGTCGCACTTCCGCGAACGGCCCGGCTACAGGAAACCCACGCTGCGTCCATCCATTTCCCTCGCAATCGGCAACTTTGTCAGCTTTTTCCCTTTCGCGCTCCTGCACGCTGGAAGAACCAGTGAAACGTGGTAGTGGGTCCGGTAATTGCGGTTTAAGATTAATTAGATTGGATTCAATTATTTTTTAGTTTCCATTTTAGTACCCAATGTCTTACTGCCTTACTGTAATCGGTAATAAAGAAAATTTCAATCGTAAAAATTGCCGGACAATTAGTTACATCATTAATACGTAACGGAAGGATCTATTTTTACAGACGCGCATCGCTGGAAAAACGGTGAAAATGGAGGAAAAGTCAATTTTGGTGCGGTCAATCAGCGGCGGCAACTTTCTCGAGATTGAAATTCAAAAGTCGCACTTCCTCGCTCGCTGGAAATCCGCGGCGCTCATTCCGCACGTGACTAATTCGTCTTCGTCGTCGGGGTCCCCCGTGCCCCGTTCAATTTCGCTGCGCGCGCCGGACGCGCAAAAATGCAGCATCACCCGTCGGTTTCCCTACTCCTGCTCGTCCCGCGGGATCAACTTTTCTGCCCGCGCGTGCCGCAATTAAACGGCTATTTGTCAGCGCGACGCGGCCGACTGGTATAATGCTATTTTTTCCGTGAACCGACCGGCCGCCGAAAGAAAGCGCGTAATTGCATCAATCGCGCGCTTTTCAACCGAGGGAAGTTGCGTCGCGCGGCTCCACCGCGCGCACCTCGACCGAGTCACCGATTTTCACTCTGACTCCGAGCTGACGCCTTCGGTTTTTTTCCTACGCGCGAAGCGAGAAACTGGAATGAGCAAAGGCACCCGTGCCCCGCGAGCCGCGAAATGTGGGTCGCGTACCGATTTTTCGACGATCGCTTTGCGTGCCGGGATTAGAAAGGGATCGATCGGCGAGCTCGCCGAGCGAGGATTACAGGAGAGCGACAGTTTACGAGGCCCGCGTGGAACGGACGCCGTAAATTTTATGCCCGCGAACGGAAGTATTTTTCTCGGCCGGGTAATTGATAGGCGGCGGCGTCTGATGCCTTTCGCCACTGTGTAAGCAAATAACAATCGATCGATGGTAATTGCGTGCTTCCGAAGCGCGAGCATTAGCGTGGATTAGGCAGCGCGCAATGTAACGCAGCTCTTTTAAAGCTCGCAAATTTTATGATAGGAAGTGCGCGGCGCGATCTCTTCCGCGGTTCTTTCGGTTTACTTTAAACACTTCTACCCGCTTCCTTTTTCTTGGCTTTGCTTAATTTAGCTCGCAAAATTTTTAGTGCGATTTTCGCTGTATTTAACTTGATTACTTCCGTAATTGATATAATACACAGTGGGCGCGTATCTCAATCAAGGCATTACTTTTTGCATAATAATAACAATTTATTATCCGGTGCAATAATCCATGCATAATCCGGCATAAGTAAGAGAACACGTACCATAATATTAACTAATTCCTGCTAATCTTTTTAATAAAATTATGCTAATTTTACTTTTAAACCTAAAGAAATAAAATTTAATTCAGCGAAAGAAAAAAGGACCAGGTCAAATTCTGTTTCTATGTAAAACAGCGCCAATAAATCCGCGAGTGCCCGCACCGCTGGATCTCGACACCCGATACGCCGGAGTGACACCGTTGCAGCAGTCCGGCCGATGGAAGTTGCGATAATTGACCGCGGCGGCCCTCCGCGTTTCAAAATCGCGCGCGAGGCCGGTGTAAGCTGACGCGCGCGCCCGGGAATCCGTGCGAGCCGCGTGCACGTACGTACGCGGAAATAATAAATCTAATTGACCGGCAAATTCGATTACGCGACGTCAGTCCCGTTTTTTGTCCACGTAGTAGCGCCCTTTTTTCTCGAAAAAAAATTGGATCGGACCATTGCGAAGTTGTACGGCGGTGCACGTAATGGGCGAGCGCTTAGGAAAGCGACGGGAAATTTTGGGGGCCATTTTCCGGACGGCGTAACCGGAAGTCGTCCGTTAAAATAAATTGTTTTCGCATCGTGAAATGAAACTCCTAAGTGTAATAGAAGTTAGAGATGCTCGCTTCTCCGTTTTATTACGTATACGATGCTGCGGAGCTTTTTCTTTTTCAGATAATAGGCGTTAAATTAATTTTTAATAACGGAACGCGCAGCTGGAAAGATCGATAACCTTTTAAGTGAACCATATATTTTTTGTTTGTAAATTAATGGTATATTGTACTTGTGTAGAGCATTACACCACTGGTAATCTGTTGCAACTTTTTCGCTTGATTTTCGATTGTATATCGATTTCAAGCCAAATTTCTTATTATATCTAACGATCATAAATCAAAATTTATTTTCGCAATCGTATTCCGCAATATTCTAAAATATGTCATAAATCATCGAAAAAAAGTTTAACAAGCGTAGCATCTTCCTCGGCCTTTTAGATCTGGCCGGGATGAAACGAACGACTGCCGGGAGGTGATGTACGGCAGCAGGAAGTCGCTCGCGGCGAGCCGAAAAAATCGCGGCAAATTGAATTAGAGTGAAGGCGCGACAAAAAAAAGAGCCCGAGCGCGTGTCTCAATCGGGCCGAATATGGGGAGGTCGTCGCGGCGGCCGCGGCGGCTTTCGTCGGCACTTTGGGCGAGACGCCCGGCGGGTCGCGCGTCCAACTGAATTCTAATGGTGCGGTCTGACTCGGCGGTCAGACGAGTCGAAAGGAAAGTGCTTCGTAACTGCAATAACTTTTTTTTTACGCTTGGAAGCTGGACTCGAGAAGTGACCGTCGAAATTATGTATGTACTCATTTAAAAAAAAAAGGAAGCATAACAGATAATTTAGTGATGATGTTTTATAAATATTCATAATTGTGTTTTTATTTACATTTTATAATTACAGTGCTGTCGTGATTGGAAGATTTAATAGATTTCATTTACATACTTATAATTTGAAAGTTTTTCAAGTTTGTTTTATTGATTATACTTTTTAAACGATAGAAGAAAATTTGTTCTTTTAATAATGATTACTTCGTAATCTACTCTTTGCAACTACTTGGTATAAAATTAATTGATTAATTATTTCAAGCCGATATTTCGATTCGAATGCGGTTCATTCGGTTAACTAGAATGCTTGAAATATTTTTCATTTGCTCAACGTAGCTCGCTGAAACTGGTGTAAAAATGTGGTCAAATTAAGTAAGCCATTAGCTAGTTTTTGGAAAACGAATGCGGAAAAACGGCAGCAAATAATTTTCAAATTAGAAGTTTCCAAGATCGAAAACAATTTGAAATTTAAATCGTTTTTCAGAAATTGTCGAAATTCTACAAATGAATAGACGGCATTGCAATTTCACAACGTTTAGCCATTAAAATCCCAGTTTACAAAATTCGATCAGGAATCGTCACTAAAATGTTTGAATGGCTTTTTCGCAAGGATAATTTCAGCAAAAAAGCTCGAAGTAAAGTGAGAAAACTTGAAGCAGTTTCTAACTTCCTACGAGGTACCCATACCCTAAAGCAACTTTGCAAACGGTTTAAAAGAAAAAACAAGTTGAAGCTTTTAACGCAACACTTTTTAATTAATGATCAGTTCCTATTAAAGTAATTTATGTGATGCACTTCCTTATAGATCAACTGAAAAAAATAAAACTACTTAAAAAGAGTAATAAATCAAAGTCAATCTTAAAAAGAACCGCACCAAACTACTTTAGAAAACTATTGCATAGGAAACGGTACATCCTATGCAGTCGCGAATAATTGGCTTGAAATCCGGAGAATCTCGGCATTCCCGCGCTCCCAAATAAATCGTCGGTGATCCTATCGTCCCCTCGCGGGGCCCCGCGATCGATCCGTCTTCCCGGCGCGCGTCCGTCACGATCAGCTGATCGGCTTCCGCGAAAGTGCAAACTTTCTCCCCGCGGCGAAGATGCGGCCCGATATATATTGTGCGCGCGGGCCCCTTGTTTTCCGTTGTTACGTCGCCAAACTGACGTAACGAGCTCCGTGCGGGCGCCTCTGCCGTTTTTCCCGGATTGTAGCGCGCGCCGCGCCGGGATCGCGCAAACAAACTCCGGGAATCCGGCGATTTGCTTGGGATTAAGCGGCCGATTGCGAAAGCCTCGACGCCTTATTTTTTTCGCAATTGTGCCGACTGCACTGCACCGATCGGGTTTTTCGGTAAAAGTTGACTTTCCGGTGGAGCTTATCGTCGATCATCTGGATTACTCGTGTGATACTGATTTTTTGCGCAACGATACTTCTTTTTCCTCTTTATTATTCACAACTGTAATAATTATCGAATAAAATTTTGCGAAATGAACCAACGGTTTTCTTAAGCCTGCTCTTCATCCCGGTTGTAAAAATACTCATTTTATCTCAATTGCAAATCGGCAATATTTTCAGCGTGTTTATCGTCGTTTAATGCATGTTACGCGTTAAAAAAAGGTATTGCGAACACAGGACGAATGGAAATAAAATTACAGAAATCCGCGAGG
Organism: Eurytoma adleriae; assembly: GCA_900480045.1. Lineage (NCBI taxonomy): Eukaryota > Metazoa > Arthropoda > Insecta > Hymenoptera > Eurytomidae > Eurytoma > Eurytoma adleriae. The sequence continues at coordinate 89,106 of UXGC01000092.1, forward strand.
CACATGAATTATCGCCAGGGTCGCTGCGGGTAATTGCGCGTACGCGCCGCAATTCGTCATGGGTCCTGTCCGCGCATCGCGTACGTGCCGCGCGAAAGTGGAACAAACGCGCGCGCATCAAATGAAAATTTTAGAAACCACGAGCGCGCTAATCCCCATAATCGACGTAATTGCCCCAGCATCGGGGATCGATCTTCATCGAGATGAGCCATCATTTCACCTACCCGTCGCTCGCGCCTTTGATGCACGCCGATCGGTGATGCATCATCCACACAAAAAAGATGCTCAATCGATACCTTAATTCTTCGTTTATTAACGACACTTCGAAGTAAACACTTCGTGACGAAATCGAAAAAATGATCAATCGATACCTTAATTCTTGGTTCATTAACAACACTTCGGAGTAAACACTTCGTGACGAAATGCAACGTTTGTTACTTATACAGTTTCCCAAATGAAACGCCTTTCGGACTGACTAAAAAAAGAATCAATTGCGGGCAAGCGAATTTCACAGCGCTGCTTGATTGAATACCAAATTTATTACGCTATACCTTTTAAACAAAAACGGTGATATAATGGCTCGGCGGTGCGAGCGGCGCTTCGCGTTTCTCCCGCGTGAATTCGAAATTCGAGTTTGGTCTCCCCGGGACACACGTGCGCGGCCGAGCTTCGCGCGCGCTCTTTTTTTTCTTCTCCCGTTTTCGCGGGAGTGCATCGGCGATCGGGTCCCCTTTGGCGCTGGCGCGGCGTCAACGACCGCCGCGGGGACCATTGGGGGATTGCGCGCACGACAATTCAGCCGGGGTCTGCGGCTAGCGGCGCTGCCGGGCTTTCGTCAGACGAGCGCCGGTCGCCGCCTAAAGTTGTGAAACTACCGCCGTCGCTGTGTGTCAAACGCGCCGGATTAATTTCGCGGTTGTCTGCGGGAGGGCAGCCTGATTGTGCACGCAGTTTCCGTAACGTTTTTTCTTTTCACTTTTTCAAAATGCGACGCTGAGGTTACATTTTCGTTCGGGCGACTTTCATTTTAGCCGAGGGATAATTAAATAAACAAATTTATTGCAGCTGTTAAATCAAGGATTTACGACGGTGTTATCACCAAAATTCGAGATTCATTTTTTTTCCGATTTTTACGAAATTATGCATTGCAAAGACAAAAAAGAGGACGTGAGGTAACTTCTTCCAAATTTGTTTTTATTAAAATTAATTTCTTTCTCTTAAAAACTGAGTGCGCGTTGCACAATTCGAGAGCAGTTATGCTAAAAGTCCGAAGAAAATTAGATTTACATAACTTTGATTGCCTTAGTTAATAATGGATTTTTTAGAACAATCCCGAAACGTCGAGATTACAAATCGTTCGTGACTCGTCCACGGCAATCCGATTTCTAACGGGCCGTTTCCTCGAGTGACGACATCCCGGCCTTTTTATCCCGGCCGCGCTCGACTCTCCAGCGCAACGAGAGCCACGAATCGCGGTGCAGTCGCATTTTTAATTGACGGTCGAAACTTCCTCCTCTCGCGACTCATCTGACAAATGTCGCGCTGTCGCAAGCTTAAACGGTGATTAAACGACCGGTAATGAATCGTGAAGGCGGAAGTCACTGGTCCTTAAAAACTAAAGCTTGAAGTATTTACATTTACGTCCTTTGCAATTAATCTAAATGCATAAGGCACGATTTACTCCGGTAAACTTGGTCATTTATCGCTCCTTCCAGGGCCTTATTATGATAAATCACCCTATTGAAAAACACTTAAGAACCGCGCTTGTACAAGTGCCTTTATTATTTCGAATGACATTTATTGGACAATCGTTTCGCTGTATCTCAACAGCCGGTTCTGCATTTCCACTATGACATTCTCATTTTCTAAAATGACTCGAATCGACCGGGTATCCAATATTTTCTCACGATCCAATCGGCGACCGCGAGCGTATCGAATTTCACCGCGCATAATTGTCGCAGACTCATAACCTTTGCGCAATCCGCGCGCTCGCCCGCGGCTCATCGGAAACAATGTCAATGTTAGCCGGCGCGCGACGTCGTATTTTCTCATCGGGCTCGTTTCGCCGACGCGGGGCGGCGTAAAATGAGCGGGCGATTTGCATGAGCGCCGAGCTGATATTAACGACGCGACGTTAATGCTTATATAATTAATTAATCAGCCTCGCGATCGGCGCGAGGATGATTCAGCGATAATGTCACACCGAAGGGGCAGTGTCTCTGAAGCTGCGCAATTACACGTTTACGCATTCCAGCTAGGCGAGCCTCGTTGCGTTTCACGCTTTCGTGTTGCTTGCAAATTAATGCGCGTTTCAAGGCTCCACTCGGATGAGTTCAACGATCCATTGATGCATCGTTTATGTTTGCTATTTTTTCCGTACGCGCGATGATCAAACGTTAATGATGTATCGCGCGGATTAATTAAATCGACGGTAAAGGACATTTAATGATTAGGAAATACAGTTTCCGTTCTTTTTTATTCGAACGGACGTAACTATTTTTCTGGTGGAAAAAAAAGTTGCTTGCTTTAACGAACTCATGATTTTCTCACTGGTAAGTTTTGCTGGTTGCGCGCGGGACACGATGTTTCGCCGGCCGCAATTAGCCGCGGCAATTAAGAAAAATTCGCTAATCCCAGCGGTAATTTTGAGCGATGAGTCCGTCGCCGGTTTTCTGATTAAGGAACTCCTCAATTAGAAACCTACATGTGTCGGGCATAAACAGGCAAAACGCCGCGGCGCGTTTACTTTCTACGCGGGTAATGTTTTCATTTCTCACCGGTGCTTTTACGGGAAACGCGCGCGCGACGCTGCACCGCTGGAAAATTGTTTTGAGACTATTATGCTGGAATCACGGATTCGCGCGCGCTTACGCAGTTTTCACTTTCGACTTCATTTATCTAAGATTTTGTTTCATTCTAGAGAAAGGAGGAATAAATGGTAGCTTCGTTAATCGAGTGTTTAGTGACGCAATTTATGAAGAAATAGTTTGTAACTAAAAAACTTGAATACAAATTTGTTCTCCTCTTTAAAATAAACTGTTTGTTGGTTTTGACTAAGCGAGGGTTTATGAAGTGGTAGACACTCGAAAATGAACAAACATCATAAATTTCGAATCCTAGCTCACCTTCCGTTTCCCCGATTGATGCTCACGGGCGAACATAAATTATGAATGAACCAGTAATTATTGAATGCTGGAAAAACACTTGTATCACGTACTCGTTGGAGTAATGACTTACGAAAGCGACTGCACTCGTGAAGACTGAGGAATAATCTAAACACTCGTGTGAACGGTCTGTTTGTCCAAGGATTCTATCGTATCACTTAAAGATGATGTAAAAGTAAAAGTCGTACAACAAAGGTCACAGGAAAAATATTTTGTGCCTGAATCTGCTTTTATTGTTCTCACATGTAGTTCGTTAAAAAAATTTTGTTTTTTGGACTGTATCGACAAGGAAAAACATAGTAATTGTGTAAACACATTAAGCATCACATATTTTTGTTCTCAAGGAAACGACAATAAGTACATATTTTGTAAAATTTTTGAATAATTAAATATATTACTCAAGGGAAACACGCGGGAAATGTGTTTTGGGACAACTAACTTTTATAATAGGCAAAATGAAAAATTTACTTGCGCATGTGAATTAAAAGAGAAAAATTTTTCTATAAATTTGCAACTTTGTATATTTATGTAAAACTGTTGAAATTTACATATTCACCCTAAAGCGGATTTATCGCAATAATCGCTCTCATTAAAGTGAAATTTGAAACCGATAAAAAATTCGCCAGAGAAAATGAATTTCCCATCATTAAAACCCCCTAATAACTTTCCAACGGCACAGTGAATCAAGCTGGACATTTGCATTTCGCATTACGAGCCGATTAACTTTTCCCCATTAAAATTTTAAGTAGCGGAGGCAGCATTTTTTAAAGGACGGCTAATAGTTTACTTAGAGGCTTTTCCACGCGTTACGCGCGCCTCGGATATAAATTTATAATGAAGGCGAATTAAAAAATAATTTGGCCCCCGTCAACCCATAAGCGCATGATGCTTACATTCATATATATCTGCTTTAAAATCTTCGGTTAAGAGGTATAAACCAATTAACAAATACCGGAACCATTCGCTCTGCATTAGGTAGTAAGTACACGTAATAATGCATAATTTAATTTAATTAACTTCTTATAAAAGCAGTCAAAAAATCAATTTTAGTTTACAAGCTAAATCTCATAATTCATTTAACATCAGCTCTTAAAATCAATATTAAAATATCCTTATCTTTACTATTTACATTAATTTACAGACATATGTAAGCATAACTACGTTTAATTGTTTATATCGTTTATCTCTAATTGCTAACAAGCCTTTACATAACGAATATCCATCTATTCTAAGATAAAATCGATTAGATCAACAATCAATCAACTATTCAACCATCAACACTGCCCTCCCAGCCTTTCCCCGCCGAAAAAAAGTGTCAAATTCGTGCTCGCGCGTCACCCGCAGCGTAACCGCGATAACCGCGTGGAAAAACGGCTAATTGGCACGTCGCGGGAGAATGACGAAAGTCGGCGGCGGAACAATCAGCCGAAATCCCATGAGCGGCCGCGGGGGCCTTTTGCATACGAGCGGAGGCCGCGGCGCGCGCATTAGCGACCTGGCGCACGCGCCGCGTGTGCCGCAACGCGCGCGGGGGAAGAAGTCGCCGACTGTTGTGTTTGCGAAGGCCCCGGCTATTAGCGGTTACGCGGTGAAACGCCGAAAGGAATACGCGCGACTTAAGTAACGCCAAGCGCGGCCTTAAGTAACCGGAATCGCGTGCGTGCGATGCGCTCGTTCGGCGACCTCGCCTCGCGCTCCTTTTTTTTTCGCTTTTTTGTAAACAGCTCCCGTTGGCTCGTCTTTGTATACAGTGCGCCAGGTGCGCGTACGCACTTTAGGCGTTGGGAAAGAGTTGGCGCGCGCCCGGGATTGCGGAAACTCGAATTTGGGTTGAAATTAAAAGCGCGATGTTTCCATCCTTTTCACGGTTTCTCGGTCGCGTTGGGAACGATGAGTGATTTATCGTGGGCCAGGTTGAATTTTTTTTACCTCTTGTCAAAAAAAGTAATTGTAAATTTATAAATGCGTTACTCGATTTTGAATAATTGAAGCTTTTCAAAATTAATAGTCAGCTTACAAAGGTCTATTAAACACATTTTTTAAGTAAGTGTCTGAGTCATATTTCTATACGTTTTCTTTGTGCTTGTTTAATTTACTAGGAAAATGTTCACCTTGTACACATAAGAATAAAAGAAAAGTAAAAAGTATTTAAATGTACTACATGATAATCTTAAATGGCACCGCATAAATTCTCACCTAATAGGTATACCAAAGCCGCGCAGAGATAATGAAAATTAATAAACCTGCGTAAAACAAGAAACGAGTAGCCAACATTTGCACCTCGTAGCCAGCCACAATAACTTACTTTCCAGTGAAAAAATAAAAAAAACGGCTGCCTTTACAACCGCTCGCAGCATCTATTGAGAATATCAACACCCGACTGCATCCGCCTCGCTTTTTTTTGCATTCCTCGCGCTCGTCTAACCGCTACTCCCTCGCACTTTCTCCCTCCCCCTTCGTCTTTTTATTTCCATAAAACCGAGCGACCGATATATCTGCATATCTCGAGGTAACTCGAGTAAAAAGGTCGTGTAGATGAATCACACCATCTGATCCCGACGTTATGAGAGAAAGAGAGAGACCCTTCGGTGCGCCGACACCTCCCGCTTAATTATGAGGTGCCGGTGACGAGTACACGCAGCGGCGACACGTTTATTTAGATGTAACGCGCGCGGGGAAGCGGCTATTGTTGCTCGCGCGTTTCTCTCCGCGGTGGGCGTGTTGCGCGCCGCTGGCAGATTTACAATGGCGCTGCGGCGGGCACTTGCACAAAGTCGTTACATAAATAAAAGGCGCGCGCGCGCGCGCACCGCTCGGGATTGTCCGGCGGTGAGGAAAGATCGGTAAGCGGATTAAGTACTCCTAGCGCCTAGACGTACTTACAACGGCCGGCCGGTTGTTGCGCGCGGGAAAGGTGTACACACACTGTTTTATCGGCGCTTCGAAATTTATCGATGAGCCGACGCGAGAGCGATAAACGCGCGCTACTTTTGCAAGAAACTTGGAAATGTTTGTTTTAGTGTTGTAGGAAAGGATACTCTCGGATAATGCGCGATTCTGCATTCGAACGGTTCTTTTTAATTGAGTCCGCACGCGGGGTGGAGCTGTTTATTTTGTTGGTTTTAACGTAAAATGATTCTGGATTCGCTTCCGCGTGTCTATCGATTCGCATCGATTTGTGTTTATTGCGGGATACAAAGTGATTTCACTTTCATTATATTTTCAAATAATTAAGTATAATCGAATTAGCCTCGTAAAATTTTACGAACGTGAAGCGATATAAAGTAACAAAAACTAGGATGTAATTTCAGGAATATAAGAACCTTTCATTTTCAATGTTCTCCTCGATTATTCACATTACTTTAAACAACATGGTGTTGCTGTTTACTAGCTGTTGAAATACCGATGTAAACAATTCCTGCAATTATAACAATAAATTTTAATGGTCCGAGTGTAAAAAGAAGAATGAAAATAAAAAGAGTAAAAGATCGACGTGCAACCCTTTCTCTAATCGTAGCAGCTAGATTGCCGATTGCGTCCGTGCGGGGTACGTAACTGTATCAGCAGGTGCACCGAGGAACGACCTTTCGCGTCTCCCTTTTCCTTTGTCCGGCGGTTTTTTTCACGCGTAAAATTCGGGTTTTACAGCTCGACCGATATAAAGTTTCGGCCTTTAATGAGGCTTCAATCGTTAAACTGTATCGTTCGCGTTTTATATCCGCGCGCACTTTCGCAATGCGAGCTTGGGCGCTCGCCTCCCGTTGGGGAACAGAGAGGGGAGATTACAAAAGTTATTACCTAATACAAATAATATAAGAAAGGCCTTTTTACTTTGTGATTCATTTTCACTCGGCTATAACTCTTTTTTTTCTTGTCTGTTGCAGGTAAGCCATTTCTCAGGGGACACAGAGAGATAGTGGCGCAAGGCGTAAGTGAGATCATAAGTTTGTTCGATTCGCGTTGTTTTTTTATATTCATTTTGAGCGGTCCGTGTGAAAAATTGCGGTAATTAGAGAATAATTTTCATCAAGCGAATTAAAGTGCGTGCGAATTTTTCCTAATCATCGTAACAATTTTGTGAAAATTAGGCAGTTTGCAAAAGAAGACACGAGTATCAAGTATTACGACTTCAAATGCAAGAAAAATTAATTAAATTATAAAAAGATGCTGATAAAAGATTGCGATAAAGTTGGACGGTTGCTGCAAAAAATCCACGCCAATTGTGAAAATTCCTTCCTTCTGGCACTACCCCAAAGTCGTTGCCTTAATCCACCGGAAGTCAGTTACAAAATGCAGTGTATAAAAATAAAACCAACCCGACACTCTTCGGAGGATCAAAAAGAAAAGCAACATTTTGCAACCGAATCGAATCGCAACCTCATTACTTTCGCATTGAAGTCCCAGCTGCACCCCTAGCCGAGCGATTATCCCGGGCCGAGCGGGCAACAATGAGCCGGGGACGTCCTCCCGCGATGCCGCAACCAGGTGCCTTTCTCACGTCGCCCGACTTCCCGGTGTGTCGTCACGGCGGCTCTCCCCCTGGAAAAAAAGTGGATCCCGCATACACACTCGCGAGGAAAATTCGCCCCCGCTGCGCGCGCCGCTTTTGCGCAATCGCGCGATGATTGCGCGAAAACGCGCCGCGGTTATGCGCGCCTATGAATTATGCATGAGCGCGGCCCGGGAATTCGATTTCAATTAGTGCGCGGCGTATCATCGCTTCATTCGCCGCGGATCGCGGAAAAGACGATACGCGCGGGGGTCGAACGTGACGGGATTGGGAAATCGGCCGCCGGACCGTCGGGGAATCAGCGACGGCTGTCGCTGCGGCGCTTCTGAATGGCCGATTTGCATGGGGCTTTTTTCGCCGGGCGATGGATTTGCTTTATGTAACCCGGGGCTCGCGCGAGCGTCCGAGGGACTGGGGCAAGTGGATGCCGGCGCGGCTAATCTTGAATTTGTTCTGTTTGCAAATGGGCCGAGGAATTTAGCTTCGATTCGTGGTGAATTGAGCTTTCATAACACGCGTAATGGTATCCTACATCGCACATGAGGAAACACTCAGGTATTATATCATATTTAATTTTACACACCGAGATAAGATAAGAATATTTTTGACGTATTAGTAATTTTTTATAATTAGTGTTGACGTTTCGTGAATGATTTTAAACTAATGTTACGCGTCTGCACGCGCACTTATGGTTGCGTGCTTGAATGGCAGATTAAAATTTGAATTAGCATGAAGTTTGCATTAACCACCTTTGTATCGTTACTTTAAAATCCAGAAACCTTCCGACTAGAAGTAGTTCAAAGCTAGTTATACCTTCCATGAAAATTGATGCTTAATGTTTCTATAATGTACATTCGTATCCCCAAATCAGATAACCATGCTCTACAAAAATTAACCACGCCTCCCGCTTCTTAATTACCGAGGGGTTCCTCAACCACGGCAGAGGCAGCGATCGATCCAGTTCCTCAACCGATAGCTTTGTTTTCTCACCGACGAGATAAACAAAGCAGCGTTTCTCGAAAACGGCTATACGCGATTCCCCTCCGTTTCGGACATTAATGGGGGTCTTCCTTCCGCCGTGAAAGTGCAGCGGGAAGAACTCGCCAACCCCTCGGGCGCTTTTGCACGCCGTGGCAAACAGAGCGAGGAGCTCGAGGTGCGACTAATTAGTTCATTGTGTCGGGTGGCTAATTTCGACTCGGCCGTTTTTTTCTTTTGCTATCTCTCCACGAGCAACGAGGAAGAGCGGTTTCTCCTTTTCGAGCCGCTTTCGGAACGTCGAACGCGTAATCGACACCGAAATTGATCGATCTCGGATTGGCACGGGGTTAGTAGAGTGAGACGTCGCGCGCTGTTTGACTTTAATTTCACTAATGATATACGCCGTGCTTTGACATTTTCTGCTTCGCGGAGTTGCACGCACAGACAGGCGGCTCGCTCTTGCAATTGAGTGTCATTGACTTTGAATTGATCGTATTCCCAGAGAATGACTAAATCATTCATAATTTATTACAATGGCTTCACACGCTTTTTTTGTGCATGCGTAGTTACGAGATTACTTAATGTAGGGGATGATTCATACGGTGTTTACTAACTGCATCAAGTAACTCTAATTGTTGCAATAAATACGTTTCTTTTATTCATCGTGTACCTTTTACGAAGACAAGTCTTTTCCATTATTTCTGCGGAAGGCATCTTTATAAGGGCATGGTGTTCGCAGTCGGCCTGTGAAAGCATGTGAAAGGTTAAAATGACACGTAAAGCATTTCTTTTACATTAGAAAGCCACTTGCACTCTTTATGGTCACACTCGAACGGCGCGATGCACGCGTTATGTACTTCAATAAATCTCCGTTATTTTTGTCCATCATGACCATATGCAACTAATAAAGGCTGCGCGTAAAAAGCTAATGTCGGCCGTGCATGCATTGTTTCGTATATATCCGCATTTTATTGTGCATTCATTCCTACTGCATGAGCTTTATGGATACGCCGTAATTTAGATGTGCCGTTTTAGTCTAACTTTTTCCTAACGAAATAGAAAGTAAAATTCATAATACTCTGACGCCATCCTTATATGCATCGGTTTCATTTTAACACGCCGCCTATTGAAAGGTGCACAAAAATTTGATCGTTTTGTAATAATTTATTCCTTTATTAGCAAAGTTACGTCACTTTGTTATTTTGACTCTAGCGATCTCAAAATTCGAAAAATAAGGTAATGCGGTGTTACATGCACGAAGAAAATAAAGTATGCTTGTAGATCAAATTTAAACACTAAGCATCCGGTTGCATCATGAAAGGCAAAAGGTTTAAAAAAAAAGGCAGCTGTCACTAAATTGGCTGTTAGTTTTCAGGCGCTTTTTTGTCCTTTCTTTTCTTAAATTAATTTTCCATAAAAATTTTATTAACATAATTAGCATCCAACTTCTTGTATATATCTTTAAAACAGGTTTATGGTTTATAAGGCGAACCATTTGACAGAAAAAAATCCAGTATTTATATGCATAAATACAATGTTCGATAAACCTTTAGTCTAGCATTTATAAATTTCTCACTTGCACATAACAATGTAAAACAATGCACATTTCCAAAATAGCATATAAATTTCTTCAAAACCATTTTCTATCATAAAACTTCCTCTCTATATAAGCAAAACTCACTATAGCGTCAGTTATTTATAAACAATGGTTATCTACCTGTAAAATCAAGAAAACTCTTGTTCGGTTCAGAAAGTATAACTCAGGTGCTTCACGCCCCCGTCGGTTGCGCTAATCGTTAAGAAGCCGGCGACGCGTAAAAGACGAGCCGGGCACGCTTAGAAAGCGCGCAAAACCAGCTCCGCGAATCGCAGCACACTTAAAATCCACCAAATCGACGAGCGACGCGTGCCAGCCGGCTCTCGGGCGCGAGAATCGAAAGCAGCCGCGGAGGATCGATTTACCAGCAAGCAGACGGGATAATCCGTCAATGATTTATCGATCCGGCTCCCAGATACGGCCGCGCCGTCGAATCGACTAATGGGATTCGGCGCGATTTTTGTATCGGTAATCGCCGGTGAAGACGTTTAAACGCGCGAACGATTTGTTTCGCTGAAAGGATGAAGGATTCTCTCGCGCGCCGAAGCAATGAGGAAGCCGGGTGTTTGCAAAACGGTAGTTTCCAATTGTACAACCGAAATTGTGCTAATTTCTTAGAAGCATAATTGCATGACGTTGCTGCACTTCGTATTAATTTTTGATTATATAAGCGATAGACTATACCGAGGCGTAATACCGACTTTCATCGAAGAAAAATAAATCACAATGCAGGGCAAAAATGCTGTGAATTCTTTTCTGGGTAAGGAGTGTGCTCGTAGAAATATGTGGAAATTGTTGAATTGTGTAACGCGGACAAATTAACAGCCACCATTAGCGAATTAATAATAAACGAACGTTACAGAATAAATAATTGACACTTGTTAAAATTGTAGGTATGAAAGTAGAAGGATAACTGCCGTACTAAACAGTCCATCGGAGTAATTAGCACCGTATAAATATTAAATATATTGATATTGTTATAAAACACAGCAAAGTACCTTTTGTGCGGACATTTTTGCGAGTCTGTTGATGAAATAGAATCGCATTGCGCCAAACCTTCTCTTTTTCAGCTGAACAGTTTTTGCATGCGCTTTCCCCCAATTAATTAGTCAAAGAAAAAAGGAAGTAAAGGAAAATTAATGGTTACATATGCACAGTCTTGGATAACCAATTTCCATCTCATTTTAAATTGAATAATATTAGTTGAAAAACGTTGCCCGTAATGAGACAGAAATATTTTGCATACAGTGAACTATTTTTGCATTCTTTCGAGTAATTAGAATGTATAATCTCATTCATTAATTATCATTGCACAAATAATTTGTAGTATAATAACAAAACTAAAAAATGTCACTTTGTAACGTTGCAACTAATTCTGCTTGCACTAATTTATATGCTTGCTCAAAATGTAAAAATTACAAAATCTGAACCACTTTTATGTTTACAAATACTAATACTAACAAAAACAGCTTAAACGCCTGCTTAGAATTAAGAATGCGGTCTTTATCGCCTCGCTTTGTCCCGAATGTTTATACAGCCATTTTTTGCGCAAGCTTATAAGATGAGTTTTACGTAGAGAGATGACACAGGAATGCTGCTCACGAGCCTTCCTAATTGAATGACACGAAATGTTGGATGTAAGGGGAACAAGGCTGTCGATGTGGTGAATTAGAATTTTCTCCTCTAAGAAAAAGCCGCACGTGCAATAATTGCATACAAGAGACGCTCGCGTTGCCTCATCCCGACGTCTTTTAATGAGGGGAATAAATCTTCCATTTTTCCGTTTACACTGTTTAACGCTATTTACATCTCTTTTTGCGCTATTTAAGCATCTTTGATTAGATTATAAAGCTTCGTCGGCTGCTCTGGAATGATGGATGCCGCTTTGCTTTGGCTCGCGGGAAAAGGATTAATTCGGAAATAGCGCGTGGCACATTTAGTGCTGGAGCAAGAGGCGTCCACATTTAAAAACGATACGCGAAAGGAGCTAATTATTGCAGATTTTACGCGTGCTTTAATGAGCGCATTAACAAAGTGATGCAATTTTCATAAATCATTTAATGCACACCACTTGCTCTTCGCTCTAATGAATTTTACTTATAAAGGATAATGAATATTAAAGCAGAGACATAAAGTTTCCGAGTCTCAAGCCTAATTAGACGGTAACATAAATCAAAGATGCGATGTCTCTAGTGCTCATAAACGAAACAAGTATTTCGTTAAATAACCAGCGTTCAACAAAAGGAACAGTAAAAAATATTCTAAGAACTTGTTAATCATAATTTCTCTAATTAGATTATAAAAATGAATGCTTTTATCAAGCTAACAATCAAATATGATCATTATCGTCTGAACATTACTCAACTCTCAGATTATCGAGTCAAAATCACTTATCGTTGGCCTAAACTCCTTAGATAACTAAAGAGCAGTAAAAATACTCGGCTCAATTCCAATATCCTGTGATTATCGATGGTGCCTTGCGCTTGCCTTTTTTGCGCCTTATCATCACACTGGAAACCCGTATTTCTGGTTTATCAGTGTCCTACCTTGATGGAAAGACACCTTCGATCGTGTACATTTAATGAGTCGACCGGGATGACACATTCCTGCTGGAAGACGTGTAAATCGTCTGAAAAGAACTGGATGTTATAAAAAAAATTCACCTCTTTAGATTCTTTACATCGTCATCGAGTTCATGATAGTAATCTAAAGTAGCATTTATTTTAAAGCGCATAATCTACTCCGCGGACAATCTTATACCCATAAAATCCATAAACCACTCGGGGCACAAAACGAAACTCGCGAACGACCCCCCGATTCTAAAAGGAAAGTGCACGGTAAAAGCCGAGGCTACTGGTATTCCTAAATTAGAAGTGAATAGCGCGCGGTTATTATTCTGGATAAGGAAGAATCGAAATAGACTCTTCGCGGCTGCGTAAACTCCCGATTGAGTTAGCCGACTCGATCCGTGAACTTGAAATCCTTTGAGCGAGGCTCGCGCTCGCCGCAATTATGTCCAAAAGAGGCGGCCGCGGGGGTCTATGAAAGTCGGATGAATCGATGCCGCGCCGGCTCGATTTCTCGCTTGATTATGGTGGACTTCCTTAGCTCGAATTGACCTCTCGAGCTTGTAAAAGTTATTTTACGACGCATCCTCTTAAGTGAAATTTGTTTTTGTACGCCTCGACGCGTTACTACATTTAAAAGTTGTGCAACGTATCGACGCTTTAAAAAGGTAAAAGAGAAAATTCATTTCCTTACAAATTTTCTTTAATTTCATTCCGAGGCGGTGATAATTTTACCTATTACTGATTTATCTCTCGAAAATTCTAATTGATGAATTATTCGACACTTGCGCATCGTAATTTTTTCAAATAGATTTTTAAGTGAATCAAAATAACGGCTCGTATAAACCAAACATTTCGTTCGCATTTGAATAAAGAAAACATTCATCATTTCATTTCGAGCGCAAGAGATACATACAAATCATAAGCACTTAAGAAAATTAAAAAAAAAGGAAAACAGCAAAAAAAAGTGTACGATAGTCAAATCACCCGTGGATTCCTGTTGAAAAGGCGCAACGCCGCCAAGACAATAAATCAATCAAAAGCGCGTGCAAATAGGAGAACAAAACTCCCGGCGAATTTTTTCCTCCCGACCTTTCAAAACCGCCCGCATTCCCGGGGCACTTCGCCTCGCGATCCATTCTACTTTTCCCCCCGCTGTCAAACGGCGGCCTATCTCTCGGCCTGTCCCACAGGCGCGCTTATAAATCCCGCGCGCGCGCTCTCGCGGGTGATACGCCGTGGGGTTCGCGCGCGAGCGCACTTTGCGATTTTCCAAAGTGTCCACGCGCGCCGCTGAACAATGATTGATTACGCAGAAATAGCCGCTGACCGATCGCGCGCCCGCGCGCGCGCACCGTGTACACGCTAAATCGGCGACCAGAGCTCCTCGGCGCAACCGTTTAACGAGACCTGCTTCGGCTCGAGATTTATTAAAGACTTTTTTTACGTCGGAGGAATTATGAGCTTGAGCCTCGGGGCTTATCTCGGATTTCAGCGGCATCTAAAAATCTGCATCTGTTTATTCTGCGTTGCGGCAATTCTAATGAGAAATAATGATTCAAAAATGGGGCTAGTCGATTGTTCTGATTGGGAAAATAAAAATTTTAAATTTTAATTTTTTGTAAATTGACTGGGAGATCAGAATCGGAACTTCATAGCTCTAGGATTTTGTTTTTTATGTCTGCTTTAAAAATGAAATAAGCAAAAATTCTAGATTCTAATTCGCAATAATTTTTATCCTAGACTGATCTCTCATTGTTTCAAATCTCCACATTTTAGCATGCATTTGTTTATTATTGTAATTCTGCCAATATTTGCAAAAATTAAGGAGAGAAACTATAACTTAAAGTTTATTACGTTATAATTCGTTCTAAAGTTACCCATAATCAAAACAGAAAATCGATTATGAATTGCAATGGGTAATAAAATACACTAGTTTAAATGCAGTCTTTATCTTCATCTATGATTGTCGATAACTTTTTGAATTAATATTTCTTATCGTAACAAGGTTTAAATTACAGATATTTCCTTCAATTTTTTAGAAATGCTATTATTCACGATTAAAAGAATTTGAGATTACTGATATCGTCTAGCTCAAAAATTGTTGAGAGATATAGTTTGAATCTTTGTTTTCTATTTTTATGTACATAGTTTCAACAAAATCTATGATACAAGATTCTGGTACTCTCCTAGAGGATTAAGATTTATTTGACCTAGTGACACCTATATGTAATAAGAAATTTCCTCGAAGCATCAGTGATACATATCGTCCGGGCGAACCTGAGGGTGACTAATTTCACGGGTGCGAAATAAGTACCGCTCTGAAATCGAATAAATTACACAATGGATCATGCTCTTGCTACAGCGCGCTACAAATCGAGAAATATGGCGGGACGCCGGTGGTGCTCGGCTCGGGTAACAATGATTGATTATTCAGTAACATCGACGACTGATTGCGCAGCGTGCCGATCGCGCGGATAACGGAGACAAGGGGGGGAAATATTTAGCGCGGAATTCGCGACTATTTTGATCGAGGACACAAAGTGTTCGTCTAATTTCGCTAGCGTGTATCGCGTACACCAGTCGCGTTGAGCAACTGCCGCGAAAGTGGGCGAAGTCCGCCTTTATCGCTCGCCCGGATAATTCAAAACAAATAACGCGGATATGATTGATCGAACATGTGTATGCCGCAATTGATTCTACCCTTTTTTTTTTACCGATTCGAGCTAAATTGTTTTGTAGGTATATTAGCTGCGTTGCGCGCTGGTTTGCTTAGCATCGATTTTTGCGATTTTCTACATTTTCAGGTGTGGAAAATTCATTGCAGCGATTTCTCTTTTAAGTGTAATGGTCTGCGCATTCTTCGCCGGAGCAAAGAAATCGTTAATTAAACTGTTTTAAATAGATGTAAGGAAATCGATTTATATCCACTAAATTAATATATTCCACTTTAATTTATCGCGCTAAGTCAACCTTGACGAAATTTTATCGGACGTTATTTACATTGTCAGTTATACTTAGATAAAATTCTTTCACATTTTTGTATTAAAAACGAAGTAATTTGCACTATCGGTATCTTTTACTGCGATTTTCTAAATTAATTCCTACGATATATTATACAAAAAGCCTTTTAAGTTCATTCAACTATCCGCCGAGATTTCAATCAGCTAAATCTCCAACTCAATTAACGTCGCTTCAATTCGAAAACGAAAACGCGAAAATGAGGTGATCTGGATGCGTCGCTGCATCGGTCACGGGGCGACAAAAAAAGTGCTTTTCCGCAATTACGGTGCGAAGGTGCCGCCTCTTGGCTTTCGGCTCACGCGCACTCGATGGCATTCCCGCGATTCACCGGCGGCGGGTTTGGCGAGCCTGTTCCCAGACGCCGCCACCTGGAAGCATCCACGTGCAGGCTTTTGGGGCGAAAAGCAGGCGGTCGGGTGGCTCGGCGAACTGGAATCCGCCACTAAGGCGGCTCGATGTTTCACAGAATGACTTAAAATACTTTGGTAAATTAGATTGAAAAGTCGCTGGATCGCCGCTCCTTGCAAAAAAAAACTTGTATTTTGGGTATGCCACTTTTTTCACGGGGTTAGTTCCAATAATTTAAGCCACCTCATTTTAATATCCCGTTAGTAGTAATAAAAAAGAAAAGTGGAAATTATCCGTTCTATACAATAAATGTTCGTTTTAATTGAGATTTTACGACCGCGTATCGAATCTAATCACTGAAAAATTGAAGAAACTAAATAAAGTTAAATTTCTAGCAAATGAAGTAATTGAAGAAATTTATATTACCTGGCGCGTAACGTTTTTCTACCACATCGCAAATATTTCATATAGTTACTCCACCGTGCATGCCGAAAGCGTCATGTTTTTACGTTAACGCCCAATAAACAAAGACTAATCGCAAGCCTAAGCACGCACTTAACGCACGGCCAACCATAATAAAATTAAGTTATAAAACATAAGTCACTTTCGGTTTACGATTCGCGTGCCTCTCGCGCGGCTAATTTTACGCCGCGAATTAATTCATCCTTCAATAAAACCCAACATCGCGTAAGTAAACAAAAAAAAAAGAAAAATAGATATGCCAGTCCCTAGCCGTACGTGACAGCCCGCGCCGCCAAAGATTAACTCGGACCCGTTCGCGCGGCTGTCAGCTGCTCACGGGAGCCGACGAAAATGGCAAAGCGGCGACGATCCAGCCGCTTTCCGTAGCAACGGTTTCGCGCGTACAACCGAGCCTCTCTCGTGAAAGTACGCGCCGGTACTTTCATTAAGTGTCGTGATAATTTTTTTCTCATTTTTTTTTTATCGAGGACTTTACCGATATGTTTTTGGCGGATGGGTCAATTACGAGTTTGACTGACAGGGGTGTCTATTATCTCGGCGATTACACATCGACCAGGCGAACACTTCTTAAAGTAGTGTTCGTTCTATGAGATGTAAACTTTGACGGGACGACAGTTCGCACAGTGCCGTTTCTTTTTTTGCGCGCGGCTTCCACGCGAGACACTATATAGAGGCACGCGTCATTAATTTTTTCGCAGTTACAAAACCCAGACGCGCGCCGGCTTTGCGTAATTGCGCACCGAGACGTCCAGCGCTCGATCCGTCAACAATGCGCCCGGTCCATCCATCAATATTCACGATTGCGCCAGGGGTCTGTTTATCGGGGCGGCGCTTTCACGACGATCGGGCGAGACGGAAACTCGAAGGAAGACGCCGCGATCGTTGGGCAAGTACGCGTCGGCCGTGCGAGCGCTTTGTTTGTTTTGCGAGATGACAGCCGCGCGGTGCTTTCTTCTTTCCCCGCGCGCCGGGGCTTCCAGTTTAATTAAGATCGGCCGGAGATCGGCGCGTGATTGATGAGGCTGTGGGAATTTTCGCGGGGAAATTTTCAGTGCAAACATGTGTACGGTGTAAGTGATTAATGTACGCGTTTGCTCCTTCGAGAGAACGACCGCAGGAGCGTCGTGTACGATCCTCGTCGAAGGGGATATAAAAGAACTCGCGAAAAAAAAGGCGCCTGGTTAATAAGCAGCGGAGAAAGTACGGCGTGTAAGTGTAACGCCCGCCGCGCGATCAATAAAGTATATCCCGCGCGTACGAACCGATCGCATAACTTACGGGCACAAAACGCGCTATCGCGCCGATATCTGCCGCGCATTCGGATACATTTTAACTCCTGCGCTAAATAATCAGTGCATTAGTCGATATCTCAGCGACGGTACGCTTCATTATCGCTTTTTTGCGTGGACTGCACGCGGTTCTCGCGGTACCCAAGGCCGAGTGGTTTTTTTTATTGAAAAAAGGGAAGCCAATTAAATTTCAAAGGCGAGAAAGCGCCTTATTTTCTCCGGGCTGCAACGCGTATCCCATAATGAAGTCTCCCGCTGAGGCCCATTGGTATGGACGCGGAGGAGCTCGCACTTCCTCGTCGCGCTGGACGCGAGATCCCTTGGGAAACTTTTACTTTCCTGGTATCGCGGAAATCGACGCGATTTTCACCGGGCAAGTGTGCGCGTTTCCTGCGAATAACAACTGCCGATGCGGAGATAGAGAACTGACCGTGACGTTGCGGGAGCTTTGCCTCCAATGACAGCTGACGGTTTTACCCTCTTTTTATCGTAAAGATCGGTTATCAGAGGAGCGCGTAATTGGAAGCTGGCGCGTTTGTAAAAAGTGCCGTCCGATTCGAGCACCTATCGAAACGAGTTTGAGACAAGTGAACTTAATTAGGTTGACAATATTTTACAAATTTTACCGCGGTAATTAAATGTGTGGGCTAGGATATAAATAATTATTTTATACACTGTAAGCAGCGTGATACGGAGTGATATTCAGAAACTTATCTTGTATCAAAGATTAGTAACAAATTGATAACGTTATCTTGTACGTAACCATTTAAATATATAGTAATTAATTTTTTCGACTACTTAATTAAATCGAGCGCTCCTGAAAATACGTTCCGAAAGAAAATAGACCTAATAGAATCCTCCAGTTCAATCTATGGTTAAAGAAAAATTGAAAAACGTACACACTGATGCTTATATATTATATATTTTCTGTGAAATAACTACGTGTGGTATATGTGATCGTAAATAACTGCAATCAGATCAAACGTACCAACATCCAACATAACTCATGTATCGAATTTTTCACGAAGTTTAAATAAAAAGAGAATTAAAGTGAAAGCATATTTGGAAATCGAAATTTTCGTGAGAATCGTGCCGCGGGAGTTTGCACTTTGGCCTCTGACTTAGGCCTGCAGCGTAGGGTACCAGGAAGCTCGAACGCATCTAAATTTTATGCAGGTATCGTCTAACGCCATTTGCATTTTCTTTATTCTCCGCTTTCTCGCGCTCACGTTAAAACCAAACACTATCCCAGCTGCGATAGTGAGAATTTTATATAATTTGACGAGTTTACAGACTAAATGAAATTTGAATTTAAAATAGGTCGTAAAATCTTATTAATGACGTGTACTCCTCCCATAAAATATTTGCTTCCTATTGCGACGGTAATAATAAATAATAATAAAGTCAACGTGAATTTTAGAAAATTCTTATATTTGTAAAATTTTCGGTGTTTACATTAATTTACGACAAAAAAACAACTTTTTATCGAAAACCAAGCTACTCAGCCGTGAATCCTCAACGAAACTTCCTGCGGCTTTTCCTCGCTCTCACTTTCTTTCCCTCCGCCGGTCTCATCTCGCGTGTCGCGCGCGTTGAGAAATCGACGTTCGTTCTGCGGCTCACGCATCGGCAGACAAATTGCAAGGCACTCATTGTTCGCATGGACGAAGCCGCAAGTCGTTTATCCTCACTGGGAGCAACCTACACTTGCTGAGCGTATATTACCTTCGTTTAACAAAAAAGAAAAAAATTAATCGCTCGTATACCGATGAATGAAAGAATTTAATTAAACGCAAAAAGACTTAAAAAATGAGAGTATAAAAAGGCATCTACCAAATCTAGAACGATGTGCAAGAGTGATTTCGATAGCCCGCAGAATATTGCAAAATAAAAAATACGACCGCAACTCATTTTTCACTCGCACACCTCGACCGCCCGGCATTTACACGGACAATTAACAAAGGAATTCGTGTTTACATTTCGCGGCGCGCACAATTGCGAGCGCGCGAAAGGTCCTTTTGAAATCCCTAATCCGATTCGTATCGGCTGCCGCCGAACAAAAAAATCGAAAATCGGCGACCGATTACGCCTACAGCACCCTCACCGGGACGGGAAAAAAGTAGAGCATCACCTTAGCAAAAAAATCGAGTGTCGCAACGGAGTCCCACATTTTTCCGCGAGATCGAGTTCGGCAGATACGGATCCGGACCCGTTGTGTATATGTACACACGCGTACCCTGCGGCTGGCGCAACGCGATTCGGCCAACTTGTTCGCTAACCCGCGCGCCAAAAATCGCACCGACGTTTGTTCCCCTGGAATCGAGATCAATCGGACGCCCCGTAATTTATGGGGAAGAGCAGCGGCCGCGCTCGATTTGCCAAAGGAGATTAGAGGATGCCGTGGTTAACCGACGATTTACTCGGAGCCGTTTCGGAGCTCCTCGGTTTCTGATACTCGCAATCGGTCGGCCTGGATAATTTTCAATGCAGACGATTTAATTTCGCTGGCCATCTGCAGTTTAAGTGGCGTGTTATAATTCATTTCAACGACTGTATCTCAGAAGCTTATTTTGATTTACTGCTTCTAATTTAGATAATGATTTTTTAATGAGATAATTGAAGACTTGTAATGACGGTGCAAACACCGAAATAAAATGAACATAATATTGAAATTATAATTTATTTATGAGAATTATAATTTTAGTGATATTTGATTGCAACAATTACAACAACTTAATCTGTTTTTTCAAAGATTAATTTTTTAAAAATCCGTTATAATTGTGTAAACGGTGGAGTGCTTGTAGCTTTTTTCATCCTCTAACCATTCGGGCTTAAAGGTCCTGTATATAACACTAAGACAGCATATCCGATAGTGACAAACATTTAGGACTTAGAGTCCACCTGGTGGCGAGACCTGGTGGTGCCCGAAAACTTTAAAATTTTAAAATGGCGAAAAATAAAGATCATCGAACTTATTATACTCCTACAAATTACAATTATTATTTAATAATCTATTAAATTGCTTGGTAGTGATTTATTTAAAATCATTAATTTTTAATAACAAAAGACGTTATAAATTAACTTTTCATTAAAAATTGATTGAAAATCGTCAGTTATTTAAAAGTTGTTTGCCACTGCCCGAAATGAATAACCCCCGCCCTATAAAGTACACGCAAACTCAAGAAAGCCAGCTGTGGCTAAATAAGTGGTCACGCAGAAATTCTAACGAGCGAAGCGCGTCGGCGTACAAAAAAGCGCTTCCGCTCGCTCTTATTTGGCGGACACAAGAGTCTTTCGACGCGGCGCAGTGAAAGAATCGACGATCCGGTTCGCACATACCCGCGCGCGCAGGGGAGAAAGTGGCCGCGTTCGCGTGACTGGTTCGCTCGAGCGGCCGGCGAGCTCTGCTCATCCGCGGCTGCTGCGTGTTCCTCTTTATCTCGAAGCGTGATTTACGTGTCCGAGGGAGGTGGGGGAGGCGAGCGAGTCGAATTTTTTCCTGACGAGCTGGAATTTTCGAAGTGGCAATTGCCCGAGTAAAAGCGTATTCTGTATGATGCGAAGGGCTAGTTCTTTGTATGTCTTTCTAATATTCTTGTATTTAGAAAGACGATTTATACAAACGAGGAATTAGATTCAAATGCATTTGGAATAGTAAATGACACGTAATAAAATGTTTAAGAGAAACAATTTACAAAACTTTTATTTAACAAGATCTTAATGTGAACGTGTTGGAGCTTCTAAATGCCCTTCATAAAATTTAAACTGCAGTTTTCTGAAATTTACGACAATGAAAATGAGCATTTTGTGTAAACCAACATGCAATTTCGTCGCCTGATGGATTGTGCAAAATTTCTTCAGTATAAGGGTAATTTAAAAATGCTAGGGATCTCCTAATTAGGTGACCTGAGGACTAATTACAGAGGTAGCTAGGTAATTAAGGATCATAACTTGAACCGGAGTGTCCGGAGTGCGTCTAGAGATGACATTATCCCCTCTTCGACTCATCCCCCACCACCAAAAAATCTTAATATTGTAGGTAATATATAAGTACAAACAAATATTCAAAATTCATAGTTTTCTCGACCTTCGGTCGAACAAGTTCAGTTGCACTTCTGACTGCAGGCTAGTCAACTAGAGCATGTGCTGATTTAAAACAAGTATTTGACACTAGTTTATCAACGTATTTCATCAAAGTGTTTGTGTAGTGTGTTATTTTTACTGAATTGTGATAAACCAAAGTTTATTTTCTCTGTACGATGGCGACAAATACGAAAAATAACGAAAATGTCGAAAATATCGAATTAGATTGGGAGGCTGCACTCGAATATTTAAAACCCAGCATTTGCAGGTATCTGCCTCCACAAGATTTGTACAGCTTATCCAAAGTAAACGAAAGCAAACTAAAGGGGTAAGTATAAGCAAAGGATACAACGCTTTATGAAAATTTAAATTTATGAGACTTGTTAAAATCTAATCTTACATGCTGCGTGTTATAAAAACGGAGAATTATATTTAAATGTTTTTCAGTTCGTGGCGTGTAGTAGCACTACGTGAGATAGCGAAAAGATTTTATATACTGCAAATGCCCTTAGCTTACAACGGTAGCAATCTCATAAGTCTCTTAGATGAGAATTCCGTCGGATCGCTATTAATTGTCAATAGGAGATTCGAAAAAACACCATTTTCATGTGAGTAAAGACATACGTACAAAACGGTTCAAAATTGTTTTCTCTCCTATTTGTATTATGTTTATTCTCTTATTCATGTGATAAATTGGTTTAATGAATGGTGGATTTTAGTGCTGCAGGAAAATGAATCAAAATTGGAAAAGAAAACGATTGCGTTGAAGGTATGTGAATACCTTACAACAGAGATGAATTTTGAAGATGTTATACTTGATAACTCCAGACCGATGGCTAACTTGAATATCCTCGCGATATTTTTTTCAAACTTGGATCAACGGGCTCGTGTCTACATGGCTGCAGCCAAGAGTCCAATTTTAAAAAAATATCGAAGCATGGCACTTGAGGCTAAGTGTATGGCTGAAGACCTTGGCATGGACAACTGCGAATATCCCAAGTCGACGCTTTTATTATTCGAAAACTGGTTCAATTGTTACGGTGGTGACTTGGCAAGCGAGCTCCTTCAAAGGTAATTTATTTAAGTTTATTTAAAAAAATAAATAATTTGGAGCAAAGGCTCTTCCTTTTTGAGAGAAAAATTTTGCAAATTTATACAGCATTTGTATGTTGTGTGAAATTTTACTTTATACGATTTAAAAAGTAATTAATATTTTTATAGTCGCTGATCAGATCAGGTTATATAAAGTCATACGTTATAAATTGTTAATACTTTAATGATACAGCCGTACTATTTCTAATATATTTCCATGCTTCCTTATAGAGTCAAGGAAGGTAAAGAAATGACATGTACGTACATATTAGGAGAAAAGTTAGCGTCAGCCAATATTAAAGATGCAATCACTGAGGAAAATGTGGTGGCATTGAGAATCTGTGGACCAAACGTTGACTCCTGGTCCATGGATATTGATCTTTTCGCACCATCAGATTTCATCAAGCTTAAGCTTGAGGAGCTGAAGAAAAAGGTGGTGCCAAAACAGTACACTATCGGACTGCTCCAGGCGCTCAAATGTTGCTTGCTAAACTGTCCACATAAAGACCACCCTTGCGGCGACAGCTACGGGTTGATGCGCACCGTGAAAAGCATCTTTCCAGATATACGCTTTGTTGGCTTTTTCAACAAGTTTTCGTACTCGACGTACCAATTAGCGATGGACAAACCGGGAATACAACAATATACTCATACCTTAGGTAAATAAAATGTGTAAAATTATTCAATTCTTGTGCAAAAGCATCAAATTAATTTCACTATTTTATGTTTAAAGAACAGAATTTTGAATGGATTCTAAAATTACTAAAATTTCTTTTTTCTATTCAGATCGACCACGCAACTTGCATTTGCAGACATCAGTAACCATCATAACGTACGATTGATTGCAGTATTTTTGCCTAAATTACAATCAATGACTCAAAGGAAGAGGAAGAGACAAAAAATTTGACAACAGAAAATTAAGTTATTTATTTTTATTACGCATTTATTTCGTTTTAGTTTGATTAATGTTCATACACAAAATATACTACGACGTATCCATTGAATTTCGATCATTAAAATTCACAAAAATATTATCTATGTCGTATTTTATTGATTAATAACGTGTTTCTTAAAAAAATCCACGGTACATTCCCATTCCCATGCACAAAACGCAAAAATTCAATACGGAAATGGTTCCGCTTGCTCGATTACATATCAGCCTCGGCGGGCGCGCACAGTGGCCTAGTGTACGTACATACATCGCGGCGTGACTATGCACCAGCTTCTGCTCTCCTGTTACGGCGCGTCAACGAGTAGATGCGCGCGTGCGCGTGCAAGCGCCCGATCACCTTCTATACGTCCGCCGTGAGAACGTCCGCGCACCTTTTATCGTCCGGACAATCGATGACGAATGGACATCGGCTTCCGCTCCTTGCAGCGATTTGCTTCTCGTTGCCTTTGATTTATCGGTGCCGCGGGGAATTTGCCCTTCTCCGACGGGTAGTTCCGTGACGTTGCACCTCGGCGCGAATTTCATTTATCCGATCGGGTGATTAATCGAGAGAGGGTTAGCGGTTAATTGAATCGTTACTCTTCGGAAATAACATTTTTTGCGGGTAATTTATGATTTGGGCAAAGCCGATGATGGGCTGTTTAAAGGTTTTGCATAATTTTTTCGGGTTCGAGTTTAATTCTTTTCATCAATTATTGACTTTTTATAAGAGCGTATGTATAATTCTTTATTATTTTATTTATTAATTTTTTTTATTTGAAAGCTGAGTTACAATATCACGAGTAACAATATTAAAAAAACACAATAACATTAAAGTATATTTTTGCAACTTAGTGGCTTAACCAAATCTTAAATTCTGCTGCAAATATGTTCAATTAATTCAACTTTCTTCAAAGAGATCATATGTAGTTGGAGAGATATCGAAAGAGAAAGGGACTGAACCCGATTTTGTTCTACAATTTTTCACGACAATTCACTATCATCTGTAATCGCACCCAATAATTCGCATTAAAACTCACATGATCATTGTAGTCACAAAATTACAGTGATTTATCATCAACATTCAATGAAATATTTAAAGAATATTTATACTATCTAAGCTACAATTATGTTAAATGAAATAAAAATGTTTATATCAATTCAATATTTCATAAACATTCTAAATTAGATTACTTAATTACAAAGTATTTTGCGAATCAGATAAAACTAATGGCTGTCAAAACACAAGAAAGTAATTAATATTTAGCAGAAGTAATTTAAAGTCTATCATTATTATTAGAACAATTTTCTCCAATCAGGAAACAGCTGTTTCCTCATTTACCGTAAATTATTATCTTTCAAGGTCTAGAGAAATTATAATAATATAATCACCTTGTATTGCAATTTCTCTTCTTTTTTTTAAGTAAAAAAGGTATATCTAATAACGTACACAAATGCGCGAAGCTTTAAACGTTGAATATTTTCTCGAAACATTCCACGCGTTATACATTTCACCTTTACGAGCGAATAATTGATGGGCAGAATTTCGGCATTCCTGCAGTGAAAATAAAAGTGTGTTCAAAGGAACGCGCGGAGGAACGATGACGCCTCCACGAGAAAGTGCGATTCGGGTGCGTGGACCTCGATTGGAAAAAAATACGCGATACTTTCGACGACGAAAATGTACGAAGCGAACGCCTAAGAAAAAAAAGCGCGTAAAATCCACACCGAAAGTATTTTTTCTCGGATGATCTTGGTAATTTTAGCAACTCAGATTATCGAAAGTACAGTGTTTTATGCTAAAAAATATCGTAACGCATGGTTAAACCGAGTAAATAAAGTAGTATAATAAAATTATTTAAAACTATGTGTATTTTTTAGAATTATCAATTATTTCTAATAATTTATGAACCAATTATATAACGGGTTTACATTGTAAGGGTATATTTTAAGAATCGAAAAATACGCCAGTTTTCTATTCATAACATCAAACTGACTATAAAATTTTAATTAATGATCTAATTAAATTTCTTTGAAATCATTAAAAATCCATTATCCTATATAACTCTATTAAAAGGACTTAAAATAAAATTTACATAAGTTTCATACATTTTCATGTTTGAATGCTCTGAAAGCTACCGACCGATCAAATTGAAAGAAGTCCGTCCATGGTACATCAGATAATGTTCTTTGCGATTGGAAAGTTAAAAAAGCATGTCTCACTTGATGCGTCTTAGAAATGCCGAAAACAAGCCATTAACTGATAAAATCGAAGTGATTTAATGAAGTGAAAAGTGTAAACGATATCGCATGAAAAAAAACAAACTAATTGCACATTATTTAAATGAATTTTATGTAAGAGGCAGATCAATAAACTTCATCCTTTGCCATAAACAAAGTGGAAATATACGAATTTCAAGTTGTTAATCGAAAAATACATACTTTTTGCGCATATTTGCGCATATCCGTATGAGTGAGTGAAAATCTGAGAATGACGTTGTTGCTATGGAACTTCACTTTCAAAGACGCGTTTAAAAAATTTATTATGATTAAACTTACGCAACTCCGAACATTTGCATATTACATAAAAACTAAAATAAAACTTTGCAAAAATCACTTTGTGTACCAAGCGCGCCCAGCCGAGTTATTTTAAAAGATTCAAAAAATAATAGTTCGATTTGTCTTCCGAACGAGCTCGGCAATAATCGCGCACTCCACTTACAGTTAATTCAATTAAACCCACGGACCAAAATCGTTACACATCTAAAATTCCATCCGGAGTCCCATTATCGCGCCGCTCGCTTTCCTCGGCTCTCGCCCGCTTTATCCGAGCGACGATCGCTCGCAAGCCATCGTCGGGCGCTAATAACCGCGCGCACCTACGGACGTAAACCTAATGGCTCCAATCAATAAACGTCGATTAAACTTGTACCGTAAAACGCAATTTTCGCGTATTGAAGAGAAAGAAAAGGAGCGCGACCGCCCGAGGCCAGCCGAGAAAGGCCGCGCGCGCGCGCTCGGATTTATCGGAAATGCGCATCGCGAACGCATTCGTTTGGCCAGGTGCTAATGAGTCTCGCGATCGGTATCGACATAAAAGCCGAGGGGGAGAGAGAAAGAGAGGAAAAAGCCCTTTCACGTTGGATGCGTGCACGCGCGCTTGCGCAATGGGGAATCGGAAATCGCGTGAGCAATGCAGCTTTGGAAAGCAATCTAATGGGTTAAACACTATTGTTTTCTTGGATAAACTTTGCCTAATTGATCCGCGAGAATAATTTAACTGCCTAATTACAGACTTATTTTTAATTTACTTTAAATTAATGTGGACTAATTGAGGGAGGAAGTAAATTCGCAATTGTTTCTTCTCTGCATGCAGGTCAAGTTTTATGACACTAAGTGCATTTTGAATCCACCTCATTCTAATAGAAATTTAATTTAAATTCATTACACGATAATATATCTGTTTATATAGTGAAATAGATTTTAACTTCACATTGATATTTTCATTAAGTACAGAAAATAATAGTATATATCTATGACTTATTACTAGTTCTAGTCGACCGTGCATATCCTAATCTACCAAATTGACCTTTTCCTACTCGATAAGGAGTACAATTGCCTCCAAATTTTTCAATCCAATAATTACACGAATTTCCTTTTCAAAATCAACTTCTTAATAAATCAAATCGAAATTACCCTCGAGCGCCGTCGGGTTTGGCCCGCGCGACTTCTCGCCGGCAATTTCCTACGATTTAGCGATCGCCGTATATCCGGGCTTTCACCGCGGCGCATCGATCGCGGGCCCCGTTCGGCTCGGGGTCGCGCGATCGCCTCCCGAGATTAGACTCGGGCTACAAGACCGGGGCCGATTGTTAAAGGCCGCGAGCTTTCCTCCTCCGCACTTGGGGGGAGAGAGAGGCTTTCCCGCGCCTCCTTTTTTTTATCCGCCGTTTCTGCGGCCGATGGAGCGATTAAGCCTCGCGCGATTACGATTGTGCGGACTTTCTTCGGAGAGAGCTTTCCTCTGGCCTTAAAAATCGCGTCACATAAGTGGCCCTAATCGCTTTGGTATCGGGATCATAGAGATGCCGCGGTAGATTCGAAGCTTTTTTTCGCGGCGGTCGTTTTCGACGTGAGCGCGCTCACCAGCTTGGAGCGATCCCTCGATTAAGCGCAGTTGGATAATCAGGGAACCGGAAGTTTTGATAGGGAAATATGAATATTACCGGGGTTTTATCTGCCTATTGTGAAGTTGCTGCAAATATATTTTTTATTTATATGTTGAGGCGTATTAATACAGTGAAAATTTTTAGAGAGAATTTTTGCAATAAAATCTCTAATTACGTGAAAGTAAATTAAGCCACTCTAAACTTTAATTGGATTAGTTTTCAGACGCCTCCGGTCATAAATTACTCTAATCCAATTTTTATTCCTCGCGGAGAAACTATTTATTTTTTAGTTCACCTTCTCTACTTCCAGAATGTGAGGAAATGAAAAATGACTCAATTCGAGAAAACAATAAATAAATTGAGTTTATAGTGACTCAATTTTTTCTATAATAGAATAACTTTTTCTCTCGAATGTAGTGAACAGTCATTTCTCGAATTCTTTACTCTTGCAAACAGCGAGAAGAATATTTTTAAAATTTTATATTGGAGTACGCGATATTTTCGAACCCTTTTGACTTTTAAAGAGCAGACATGACGACCATATCGAGATTATTTTAGAAAACGAGTCGATGATTAACAGCAGCTCTCGGGTTAAGGTAACGAGAGCCCGGCGAACGCAAGCCGTCCTCCGGAGAATCGATCTGTCAAGCGGCGCGCATAACGAATGCGCGCCGGGCAAAAAAGAGGGAGGGGTAACACCCACGAGATGCGGAGTTCCTGCATACGCAGCGGGTAAGAAATCACGCTTTCTCTCGCGGCAGCAGGATACGTGGCCTCACAATGGTAGTTTAAATTTTTTTTAAATTAAATCAAAAGGCTGCCGTACTCACTTCGCCGGCCGTAGGAAATGAGCCTCCGCGTGAAAAATTTTCGGATGTAAATCATTTTCTTTACCTAGAAAATTGCAGTCCTCGCGTAATTTCCGTTCAAAAATGAAATTTGAAGTGAAGCGAAACAAAATTTATGTACATAGGTATAGCTTAAATAAGAATTTTATTTTAATTATCCTCGGCTGTAAACAATTAGTGAATAAAAAAAGCCTACAAAAGCAGAATTTCCGATGATAAACAATGGGAAATTCTATCTCAGATTCGTAATACGATGAGTAATGAATCGAGCCATTTGTTCGTTTGTTTTGCAACTATTACAACATTTTACTCAATTCGAAAACTCAACAGCGGGGCATTTCACCGTGGAATGTTGGTTTTACGACGCCAATAATTTTGCAGAGTTTACGGCGGTGAAAATCAATGGGGCCAGAATCGAGGGATATCCCAACGGGTGAAGAAGAACACAAGTGGGCATTGTGAGTACGCCTCGGCGATGCGTTATGCAAACAACTTTTGTCGGCTGGCAGGAATTTCTTTTATTTCTTTACAAAGGGGTCAAGCTCGTTCGTCAGAGCCAACGCTTTTGACTTTGCGGAAGGGGACGGTTTTTACGTAAGGTGCGATGTATCGATAAATTTTTCGTTATTGCCGGGCGACAAAGTTGCCCGGCTTCCATATCTTTCTTTTAAGTTTCGCATTTACGAGATTCGGTTCGATCGGGGCTTAATTTATTCGCTCGTAAGTTACGAATCCGGTGGAAATAGTCAAAATAAAGGCGCGCGTATTTCATAAATTAGCGAATTAGTATCCGCGAGCGCGACATAAGCGAGATTGTAATTCCGCGTTTCAGGATAATTCAAACGTGATCCGGAGCAGTTGCATGCGCCGCAGATTATTTCTTACATAAAAGAATGAAATCGGGCGGTGCGAATGCTCTCCTCTAAATTTGATCGACAAAATCCTCGAAATAATGGCGTTTGCACAACTACTCGCTCCCGATCGTTGAAAAGAATCGCACCGACCATTTGAGGATTAATCCAACTGCCCAATTACGTGTAAAGGTCTCTTGTAATTTTCGCTAATTCGCCCGGTCGAGTGGGAAAACGCCCTGGGAGTCCGCGCATAAATTACCCGCGCGACTGTCAAACGGTCACATCCTTATAAATGCTTTCACCTTGCCATTCACCGCGCGATTAGCCGTCGCGATAATGCGGCGCCGCCGCCGCCGTCTAATTGAAAGAAAGTCGCGGATGATTGGGGGGCGGGTGAAAAAGAAAAACGCTTATGCCGGAAAAATCGGGTGAATATTCGATTGGGCTTTTACGTAAGCCGCGGGGCTGTCATCGAGTGTCTGTCTCGGGAGTCCGCCGACGAAACGGCAGCCGGAAAAAGCTCGGGGATTCGTATAGAAAGCGCCGGTGGAGTTTTTTCAGCAGCTCGCGCGCGCGCGATCAATGCGTCGACGGGGCTACCCGGTAGTTTACCGGTGTACGCGTCGACCGAATCTGGAAAAAGATACGATTGGGAGATATATGCGCCGCTGGGGTCGATTTTGCATAACGTTTCGTTAATTTGACGTCCGGGCTCGCCGATTTATTCGCAGCGATAGGTGCTCTAATTGCCCGTGGAAAGTGGGTTGATTGTTCAAAATATTGAATAAACATTAATGGGTACATACGTAGGTAAATTATCGCATGTAAACGGCAGTAAAATCTGATATTAGAAAATATCGCGGCGGGCACTTTTCGTAATTGACAATAACAAGACACTTTTGAAATTAAACTCCGGAGTCTTATGCTCAATTGGAAATCTGGACCACATAAAAAAGTTCATAAAATTAATTCTTATGATAAATATAACTTAATGCGAGAGATTTTTCACGAGCTACCGAGAAAATATTGTCCTGATCGGCGCGTAATCCTTAATAATGCTTCCTTTAACTACTGATACATAAAGAGTCGATTTCAAAATACTACCCGGCTGCATTCGCAAATTACGTAAAATTAATTCACATTTTTCCCGGCATCGCGCTCAAAAATGCGCAATTAAATTTAACGCTCCTCGCATTACATAAAAAGAAATTGTAATGCATCGCGAAAAAAAATATCTCATTATACTGCATTATGCGCCGCAGCTTTTTATATACTACAATAAACTTTCCACTCGCTCATTTTGCAATTGCAAAAGAGGCTGATAAATTATCCGCGTTAATTCGCATCGCCAATCGATAAATCTAGTCGCTCTGAAAGAAATGGCACGATTACAGAAAAATATCCCTCGTTACCCTCCTTCGACCTATCCCCCCGCGAGGTCAAGCAAAAAAAAAGGCGGGAAAAGAAACGCAGCGCAACAAGGAGCAGTCGCGACGAATCGGTATATTATAATAACAGTATAATGTAAGCATATAGCAGCGAGCGCACCGAAAAAGCTCGCACCGCTCGCTCGCGGCATTGTCGCGGGATCTAATGACCCGTGGCGAGCGTGGGTGGAATGCAGCCGCGGCTACCGGCTCGCCTCTATTATATGCGTGCCAAGGATCGCGAGTCACGCTCGCGCGACCGAGCGGCACCCTCGGGCCGCGAGCACGTGGAGCGCCGGACAAAGCTCGACGCCGCCGCATTAACTCTTCGAGCGTCGATAATCCGCGAGGGTCAGGGGTCGTGGCTCCGACGCAAAAATTTGTTTTCGTTTAAAAGAACTGACGCCGTTAATTGGAAAATAAAATGGAGAATTGAGGCTCGGATGGTGTAATATTTTGTGGAAAAATATTTATACACTCCTTTTTTATGCGAATGCAAATGCTGCGTTAAATGATTGTTTAGCGCTAAAAATAGTTTACTTTATTTATGCCCTACGCGCGTTGCATGATTAATAAAGGTATTTCATAAAATTCCTTTTTCTTTTATTTATAATAGCGAGTAGTATGTTAATTAGCATTTTAATTTTACTCACGCGAGTAAATAAATGGTCGCTTTTAATAACGAGTATAACGTTACTTATGAAAGTTCTTTGTTGATAGAGGAATGCGTAGAATAATGAAGCAAAAGCTTAAAGGATTAAATATCATTTTACCTCTTTAGCATTTCACTCGTCTTTCCGTCTAGCTTGCCATTCTTATCTTACTCCTTTAAAAAAATCAACTAAGGAAGTAGCAAGAGCACTTGGTTGTGCAACAGCTGGACTATTCAAAGCTTAAAATTTTTTGCAATAAACTTTTATTATATCATCCTAAGTAAACAATGAAATTTAACTTCTTACGTAGTCGTCAATTCGAACTGCGGTCGATTAAATAACCAACCTCTCGTCTATCTTAAAAGCTCTTAAAACGAGAAAATTACAAAAACAAACAAATCCCTCAAGCTACCACGATAAATGAAGTTTGTTCAAGTATCTTAAAATTGCGAAAAATCGCTTCGATGATGATATGCGATAATGACTGGGATATTTTACTCGGCCATTTGTTCGATGGAGCGATCGCACTGATAATCATCAGACGTCGAAGTGAGCGCAGAGGGCGGTCGAATTGCTATGCGCAATAGCGATCGTCGCACCACGGTTAGTTTTGATTATTGATTCTCTATACTATCTTATGCGATGGAAGCTTTCTTTCAACCGCTCGAAATCGATGAGTTCATTGATTTAATTGAGATATCCCGAAGGTGCCGATGGACCGAAGCTTTCATCTGTCTACAATTTTATTTATAGAATAGAGAGCAAAAATGATAAATAAATTGAGAAAAAAATTAATTTTCATTTTGCATGAGTTATCTTTATAATTATGCAGTAATCCCGTTTCGAATGATTCACTTTGTTTATTTTATGAAAACTGCACCTCGTGCTTGCGGAGACGCGTACGACGTAGTACGCTTAGTGGTACACTATAAAAAGGACTGCGTCCTTGTCCCACGCATTCTTTCTCGCGCTTTCCCAAGCGGCGACGAACCGTTTTTTTGCCACCGCGAGGAAGGGCACGGCCTCTTCGTTTTTCCCGCGCGAGTTCTCCATCCGCTCCACATTCAGAGCTCAAAGACCTCGGCCTAGCCTTTTTTTTGCCGACCGTTGACTAAAGAGATTTTCTTTCGCGAGAAATGACTCAGAGTGGAACAAGTATTATGGTTTGTTGTTATTTTTAGATTACGAAATTTTACTGTTGTTTACAAAAAAAGAGTTAAATTTAATTGTTTGTGCAATTAAAAAAAAAGTAAAGAGTGTAATAAGCGATGACCCTGACCGAGGCCTATGAAGTTTTTTTTGCCAATTAAGCACAAACAATACGTGACGTTTTTTGTTGGCGTTTAACGATGCCAGTCTTTTAAATGGGAAAACGACGCACTTAAA
Organism: Eurytoma adleriae; assembly: GCA_900480045.1. Lineage (NCBI taxonomy): Eukaryota > Metazoa > Arthropoda > Insecta > Hymenoptera > Eurytomidae > Eurytoma > Eurytoma adleriae. The sequence goes on from UXGC01000092.1 coordinate 122,512, forward strand.
GATGTGTACAATATGCGCACCGTTACGACACCACCGTTAGACGGTTTACATCTGGAATTGCAACAATATTTAGTAAAAAATAATACCTCTATGTAAATATTTATTTCTAAAGTTCATTTACATAAAATAATAACATGCTTAGGATAGTGCGGTGTAAAAGTCATCCTTTAAAGCGTACACATTTTTTCGCAATTTAACCACGTTCATTAGCAGTAATTTCTTTAAAAAAATGTACTTAAGATAATCATAATTTCTTTCTAGAATAAGCATTATAATTTCTTGCTTAGCATTTATTGAGTCAGTGCAGGTTATTCTTCACATAAATAACACAAAGATAACATTTATGACGTAATTAAATTAATACATTGTTAAAAAAAAATACTACTTTGAAAAACATTTCAAATTAAAAAGAAATAATAATAATACAGATTATTTCTTAATAACATAAAATTATTTTGCGCAAATGCTTCTTCATTACCTAATGAAAGCTACACAGCAATAAAAAGGAACTCACTCCATCCACGTGCACATTCGAATCATAATTCATCGATCGCTCATTGAAAGGCAGCGCGGGGCTCGAACAAAGCGCTGAAAACGAGCGGTGAAATTTTTTTCCGCGCGGGGAAAATCAAACAGCGCTCAATCACCCGGCCGCGCGCGAGCCCAGCTCTATAAGCCGCAAATTGCCGGCCGGCAATTTCGCCCGCAAGTTGGAAAAGCAGCGATGGCGCGCGCGCGCCTTCCGGTTTCGCCCGGGGGATAATTGGCGCCGCGCCGGCTTCTCTCTCTATTAGCGCGGCGGCGGACCCATCGGCCGGGCGGGATCTAATGGTCGCGGCCCCCGGGCGTGCGCGCCGGCGATTTCCGCGTCTGGGAAAATCGTATCGCCGCGCGTTTTATCGGCGCATCGACTGCCCGTGCCGACTGTATAATTTCGCCGTTGAATTAATGAAATTATTTGGCGTAATGCGAATTTACGGACTGCCCGCCCGTCTAGGATCGCGGGAATGATCTTTAGCGCCGTTTTTTTTCGTTCGTGGTGTTTCGCTCGGTTCGGATTGTCCGCCGGGGGAATGCGCTTTTCAGCTGATTACATGCTTCTCGTTGTTTATTCTGCATTAGGACACGTAAATTCCGGGAATTAACGATTTTCTTGTCTTTTTTGTTGCAGGTTAGTTGAATGCATTACGGTGCTTTGCACGTCTTATGTGAGTAGCTTGTTTACTTTACATTTATTTTGGAAAGGTATAAATTGCGATTGCTGATTCAAGGGAGATTTTCAAGATTCTAACAAAAAACGAATGAAAACGCTTTAGCGTTTTATCTTGGAAACTTTTATGTTTGTAAATTTCATTTGGCATAAATCAATTTAACCACCTATTCGCTTTACGAACGTATACAAAAAAGTCATTTCACTTTCACATCCTCCTAAGTAAAATGCAAACAGCCGCTATGGTTTACAATCTCTGTTATTTCTTTAAGTACACTAAATAAGAAGAGAGTATGTAGCTGAATTTAAAAAAAGAAAATATGATTTATTTTTTGAGCTACATAAAAACTTAATACAAATTTATTCAAAAAAGCAAATTTTAATCTACATTTAAAATTCTTTAAGTTATTGTATAAGTTATTTTTGTACATTCTGTAATTTGTTGTATTTTTCTTACGGATTAATGAAGTATTTTCCATTAAACAAAATTTGCATAAGAGAAAATTTTATTACAATATTTTACATCCACTAAAACACTATATAAAAGCGCGCAAAAGGATTTTCTCAGACTCTCGAGCGCATCCCATTTCACACGGGTAGCCGTAAATATATCGCGCGCGCGATGCTGGATCGACAATGGATCCCGGAAATCTCTCGCGTCTGTCGCGGCGTCGACGAGGGACAACACCTCGGAGAAAGCGCACCGGGTGCCCTCTTCGCTCGCGTCCCCCGGGCCGTTCGTCTCCGCCGATGCGAACAATATAATCGATCGGGTGAAACGCGGAAATCGCGGATAAATCGCGGTCCCCGCGCGCGCGTCGCCGCCGTGAGATACGGCAGCCCTCGACCGCGAGCGCCTGGAAACGCACGGCAAAATTGGAATTGCTAAGCAGCCGTTCGGGGTGATCGTTAGATCGAGCGGGCGTTTCGGCCGGCGAGAAGTCGGTCGTTTTAATTGATCGATGCGACGGCTCGGTCGAGGTGGCAATTTTATGGAAGACCGCGCGGTGTCGATCTGCATTGGAAGTGAAATTCAGCGATTTTGTAGTGATAATTTTGCATTTTATTATTGGAAATCACGTAATGCGAAACTTGTATTTTTAATGTATTTCCTTCTTAACAATATTTATGGTTTAATATAAGGAAATGACTGACTTTAAACGCGTGATGTAAGAACCTACAATTTATAAAATATACCGATATATTTCATAGATTTTGCCATATTTTACACGCCACATCTCTATTTTACTTGCTAAACACGTTTTGTAGATAAAACTAATATACGACATAATTGCAATAATCATATAACTAAAAGTTATAACAATTTAATATCGATCCTCTTGTAAAGTAAAGATCACTTCTGGAAATTTATCGAATTTCCAAAAGAATTTTAAGTAAGTAAAAATTTATGTATATATTTTAGTTTCGCTTATTATTTAAGAAACTAGCTCAATTTCGAGCTTGAGATCGAATTTGAAATGCAATGCACGAACGCTTGAAATACGATAGATTGATCGATCGCTTAATTTATATAAGAGGATTACCATAAGACATGAACGCATTGTGACTGTAACCATTATTATGATCTATCATTTTATAACTGCATGTGAGGTTTTGCGGTAGTTCTATTAACCAAAGCATTTTCAACTCCATCGATCGGAAAATCTATTGGTAACACATCGGCAGAAGTATGTCAACCAGAAAAATTTCGAAATATTATTATTGTCATTCTATTTACCTACGAGAAACGCTATAAATCTAATACTTATCAAGTTCCAGCAGCTGCGCACTAGCGTGCGAGCAACAAAAATTTAAAAATAAACTTTGATCCGATTTAATTAACAATGTGCAAGGTTCGCGATTCTGCTGAACCCCGCAGAAGAAAAAATCGGCATGCGTCGCGGAGTAAACGGCGCGGTCTCACGCATCGAGAACTGGTTCCTCTGGGACGCGCGCATCGTGAAAGTGCCATCGAACCCGCGCCGCGCGCATTCGCGCATTTTTCAGCTCTCACTGTCTTTCTCCCCGACGCGCGTATACGCGTCCGCGGCTGACTGTCAAGGCCAATGCGCCCGACGCGACTGGCCCGCGGGCACGCTCGTCTCGCGTCGCGGATCGCTTTCGATCGGCGAACGCACCTCGCTCCGCCGGAGAGATATCGCTTATACGTACAGCTTTACGCTTTTAGCCTCTCAATTCGGCAGAGCGACGCGATGCTTTCTTGTAGGCAGTGCGTCATTTTTTGCGGCGAAGTTTCGCGAGGAAAGAGCGAGTTTCTTGGAATCGGGGTATCCGCTTATTCTCTTGCGCAAGAGAAATTCGCGATGCTTTGTGGCGCGCTAATCTGGCATGCAATATGCAGGAATCGAAATGATCGTATTGTAAGGAAATGCGCGTAAATTTGAATGCATATGGATTATAGCAATGGGGTGCGCGAGCAAGATTTGAGCTTGCGTAATAAAATGCAACCGTAAGTTACGTTTTACGACAGCTTTTTTGGAGCATCGTTGAATTTGCGACTCCCTTTTTTTCCTCGCAATATTCGCACCGAAAATAGAAATCGAGAGAAATTGCAGTACACGCGCTACGTATTCATTCCGTTTATAGGCAGAATAAACAAGAGATTTCACTTTTTGCTATTGTCGCATCGACCTTGGAAAGCTTGCGTTGCGTCAACGACACCGTAGAATTCGACCTTGTGCGTGCTGAAAATAACAAGGACTCGCGCGGTTAGGTTAAACAACCCCGAAGAACCGGCTCTAATTGACTCCACGCGTTCGCCGCCGACGGTAGTGAAGAATTGCTCATAACAGCCGCGTAAAAGCATCTTTAAGTGGAAATAGGCGGATAATCGATGAAAATTTTATTCTTTGATTTATCGCAATATTTTACATCATAATTTTAATTATTTTAATGATATATAAAATAAGAAGTTGAAAGGTATACGCACGTTTTTAATGACTAGAGAAGGCAATTGTCTGCACTTTGCTCATACGTATACATTTGCGAAAATTATGTAAAATTATTTTTTATTTTATCTTAATCGAGCTAATAAATTTCGAAAAGTCAAGATAAGATGTAAATGCTACTATTTAATAACAAACTGATGTCATTTCAGTTTCACATTAACTTTAAACTAGTTATAATTACTGAGAAACTGCATAGGTATTTAGAACCATTTCTTGTAAAAAAGTTAATATATACGGTATTTGATTCTAGAGCAGTATATAAACAAATCTGTATAAGATCATATCTGCCGGAAAAGCACATTTGACGCATTTTATTATCCCATGCGATATCAGAAAAACAATCAATAAATAATGCTCAAATTAAACCCGTGAAATCACTTAAACAGAATTTTTTGCAAATTACAGAAGTCAATGAGCAATAAATAAGTCATAAACAAGCTCGTAGCCGTATAATATATGCACAAGTCAACGGCTTAGAACCCCGTCGAACCCGGATTGTACATAATTGTCTTTCGATATATTCAAACGACCTGTAAAAGGTCTCAAGTAACGACGTCTCAGCAATTAACTGCAATCGCGCTCGCGGGGATTTGCAAACGGCCGCGTTTGCGCTCGGAGCTTTGCTCACTCTTTAGCGCGGAGCGTAACGCGAGATCGTCTCGCTATTATAACGGCTTTTACAACCTCCTTTTTTTACGACGGCTGAAAAGTAGGTTTTTCAGAGAAAGAGTTTGCGCAGAAGTGCCGCGCATTGAGATTCAAATGATCGCCTCCTGGTGTTATTCCGTCGTAAAAGTGAATGATTATTGAAAAGTTCGCTCGCTGTTTGTTTTAACAATTGATTTTTTATCCGCGCTGTTAATTGCAGACGTCATTTGCCGTCGACTTATGGTGTTCGGTGGTATCGTAAACATTTCTCGTTTGCAACTGTCAGTTTTTCCAGTCTTTTAGCCGGAAAAACACGCGATAAATCTGTAATCGATGTTGAATTCTGAATACTCGCTTACTCCACTTGTAAATCTTGTGAACTTTCCTGCGGTAAGTAAAAATAAATATCACCCACATTCAAGGAAAATAAGTGAATCGTGTAACTCACGATCGGCGGCCGATTAATTAGACACCGGGACGTATGAATACGACGTCCACTCAGGCTAATTTCCCCCTCGTAAATTTCGAATTCCGCGCTCCCGAAGAAATTTCTATCTCGCGAAATAGGAAGAATATTCGGGCGCCAACCGTCAATCCACCTCCTCTGTAAGCTAATCCACCGTTTTTCCTTCGTCGGCGCAGCATAACTGCCTTGCGTAACCCCTAAACCTGCTCCAGTAGATTGAAATTGCTCCCCCGCGAAACAATAAACCGCTAATTGATTTTAATCAGACTCACAATGCGGGACGTGGAATTTATTAATTTCCACCGATCACGCGATTCATATCCGAAAGGAACGAGATAAAAAGCTCGTAATTGGAGCGGCCGGTTCCTCCCTTCGGGAGAAAGTCGTCCGGCCTCTACCACCACACGCAAATTAGGCGGAAGTGGTGGTCGCGTCCTTAAATGGCGATCGTATGCAAAGTCCGGTCTTCTCCTCTTCTCGCTTGAAAAATCGTCGGAGCTTTCACTCGCGTCGCTCGGGCTCTTAATTTGAAGCTCTCGCTCCTTTTGTCGTCGCTTTTTTTCGACTCACCGGCTTCATTACACGCGCGCGGGCTCCGTCGTTACTTTCATATTTTTATGACCCGCTCCCGGCGCGGCCATTGTTCGCCGGGAAATCGAGCCTCAAAGTGATTACTATTTCTGAAAAATGAGGGCCCAATAAATCGATGCTCGAGGAGAAACAAAAATCATTCGAAAGTATAACTCAAACGATTCGTAAAGCAGTCTTATCACACTCGAGTCTGCGATCGCTCGCTTTTGAATCCCACCGTAATGAAGTCGTAATTTACGAAAATGAACTATCGACTTCCATTCTCAAATGACTTTGCCTGCGCGATCTTGCGCAATGATAAAATTATTCAAATATAATAATTGCCGTTCGATTCGCTCGCCGACGCGTACGAAAAAAAATCGAATTCCCGCGAATCCAGCGCGGGGGGATAAAAAGGACAAAGAAATGCGGGGAGTGGCGAGCCGCGGGAGTGACGAGTCTCCCACGATCCGCGCGATCGTGATGCCCGCTTGATTTTCATACGCCATTATTAGGCCGCGCGCGAGTCGCGTCCTCCACCTTTTCTCATACGCGCGCCTACAGCGAATCGTGATATACACCCAGCGCCTCCTCCGAACGCCGCGAATGTTCACCTATCGCGTGTAATAGACTTTCGAACGCAATTTTACCGAAGCTCCGAGCATTGTTCCATCGCGTGTTGCTAACCACGCTGGCATTTTTTTCTGGGTGTTAGAAATAATGAAGAAATTTTAGAGAAAAATTATGGGCCGCCAAAGATACTTTATGTCTTCGAGTTTTTTTTTTAATTATGTAGAGGTAATTTATTCGATCTTAGTTGCGGATCGTTCGCGAATGTCATTTAACACGGCTGGTTTAAGAGACTATAAACTATTTGATTATACGATTTGCACGTGCGATAACGAATTAATGTATTATAAATATGCGCAAATTCTTTTGAAAAAAAGACGCTTTACAGACGTCACGATGTTGATAAATTTAGATTTAATAAGTCATAATTACCGCGGAGTTAATTTGTTATGAAAGCGACACTTAGGTAACTGATTGGACGAGATTCTAAAATAACATAATTTCATTTACGACAGTCATTACATTATTTATCTGCAGATCTAACATTCTTCTCAAATCATAAATACTCGCCGATCTGTCGTTAACAGGGTATATATCCTTTAATTGACCTTTTCGACCTGGAGAAATAACATTTAGAACGAATCAGATTTAAATGGTTCACTATATTAACATTTTATTTCACAGAAGTAATTATTTCATTTACAACTTCAGACATCGGTATGCAAACATTTAATGCTTGTGTGTAACCTACGAGTCACAAGAAAATGTTAATTAATGAACCGCAGTTTAAAATTATTGTATATCAAGGTGTAAATGCAAATTCTATCAAAAATAAAATTTGCAAAAAAATGCTAAATCTAGATGAATAAACTCGGTTCTAATTTATTCAAAATTTTCTCTTGTCTGAACAAAAAAAGTCACATGTAAAGTTTACAAAGAACTGTATAAAAGCGCCAAAAACGAGCGGCCGTTAAAGCGAGTAACGGAGACAGCAGGGGGGGTTTGACGAGTGCGCACTTTTTCCCTTTTTCGGACTCGCCTATATCAGCCATTAAAATGCAGCCCATACCTCGTCTCAATTTCTTTCTCTCCGCGTTCGCCGCATACGGTCATATACCGCGCGAGCGGTTGTCGGGCGAAGCATGCAAATAGAGCGATAACCGCCTTTATAAAGGCTTCTTGTGCTGCCGAGCCTTTCTTTACGAGTATACGTCTACACGTCGAGGATGCAGGAGTAATTGCCATGATGCTGCCTCGTATGCGCACGTGCACCTCGCTGTACATTACCGAACAAAAGTTTTTCATCGTGTGGTATACTCTAAATATTCAAGTCGTTCGATTTCACAGAATTCCGTAATAAAAAGGTCATAAAAGTACAATTTTTTCGTCCACAAGCACTATTTTACTGGTATAAAGCTACGGAAATAAAACACAGTTTTATTGGAAAACTGAAGCGTTAATACGTAACACGCAAATTGCAAGACGGGGCACCTTACTTAAGGACTAGGCGCGATGGGGATTTATTGAGCGGATCGGATGCGCGGAGCGCGAGGAGCCGAAGCTCACGCGAGATAAAGTACGTAGGCGATAAAATTGCCTGTCCCATTAATCGGCCGTAAAATTTGTCACCAATGCGGCAGTCGCCGACTCGCGATGCTGTCGCCGCGGGAAAACGTGACGGCGCGCGCGCGCCCGCATAAGTACAGTCCGACCAGGCCGCTTCAAGCTGCCTGTGCGCTTTAGGATTCTTTTTCTTCTTTTCTCTCCTTTGCGGCAGATCGCGACGTGCAGAAGAATGCACTTATCGTAAATTTTCCCTCGAATACGTCGCGGCGCTTTAGTTCACTTACTTACTGGCGGAGAGCCGCGGGAATTTTGATACGCGCGGAAGAAATTACCGCGGCGAGGTTTATTATGATCTTGACGATTTCCGGCAAATTTTTGACGAAAAATTTCCCTTTTAAGCGCTCGGGTGATTTTATAAATTTTGAGCTTATCGGCGAGATCGGCTAGTTAGATATTTATGTAATAAGTGTAATTGACTTTAAGTTTTTCGGCGTAACGAAGTAGGCTGAGTTTAAAGGAAAAACCGCGTCATTTTGTCAGGCGTTTAAGAGTGCCGCGCGATACCGGTAGCTATTTATATGAAAATTTCAGCCTGATTGGAAGATCAGGAATAATTTATTGTGGTTACACGATGACTTAATCTGCACTTTCGAGAAATCAGCGGCTCGTTGTGTCAATTTATTTCATTGCGACCGCAAGACTGCAAACGGCATTTTTAGTCTTATTGTTATTCAATAAACGCCGTCATAACTTTGGCCGATGAGTCGTTACTTTATTTAACCAGTTTTCCATTAACGTCTCAATTTATCTCGCGTTTACTCCCCTTTTACGAGATGAGCTAATATGCAATTTATATGCGTAATTCGAATGGCTAGAAATAAAATTGATTAGGTACTGTGTATTGCCGCTGAAATTCAGACGATTTATAGTGGCATCGAAGCTATTGGCGCTAGATAACATCTCAAATTATAGCCATTAAATTTTATTGCATAATTTTGTTATAGATTTTTAAAGTGTATTCACATAAAAATAATTATGTAATAATTTACACTAGTTTGGATATTAAATTGAAGATAAATTCTCGTGATTGATTTTGATCGCGTGCGTTGATACAACCGTTAAAAGTATCGAACTTTAAATCAACGCAGCATCGCCGTTTAGCAAATATTATACTTCAGTGTTTGCACACACGCGCAAAGTTACATAACTACCGAAACAGCCGATGCTCACGTAAAATTCCTAGCAAATGTCATTTTTAGTGTAAACCTGGAGACCAATTTCACCCAACTCCAGTTGAGTAACGCGTCCGCGTGGCCCATCGTCGCAAGCAAAGACTTTCCAGCGTGATTTTGCGCGCTCCCGCAAATTCGCCGTCGTTTTTACAGCGGCATCGATCAGCCGCATCATCCGCGCGATGTTTCCTCGCGGCGAGCGTCGGAATTGCCGCGCGGACAATTTGTCTCGGCCGCGAGCTAACGACCCGCGCTCTCATTAACATCGGCGCATCGCGGCTCTTCCCGAATCCGCGCTTTTATGCTCTGTCCCCTTGCAAAATTCGCCTCGCGGGAGAAGAGGCCGCGCGTAACGCCGCGCGCGGTGTGGAAACGGCCGAAACGAGGGGAAATTGTTGCGGCGCGTTGCGACAAGCCACCTATCGATTGCTCGCCTGTGGCTGCGATTTTAGCGCTGCCGTTCTTTCGCCGCGCACAATCGACTGGCCGGGGCTCCCGGAGCATGGAGTGTATGTACGTGTGTTTTTATAGTCTAATTGCGATTTTCGACGTTTCGCCATTCGGCTCGTGCGGATACCCAATTTGTTACCGGATGAACGCGAGGATTTATGGCGGTGGTTATTAAAGGCTTCTATTATAAGGGACCGTAAATAGCGCTTAATAATCGCGACTGGCTCTTTGTGAAATCTCGGTGTGCTTTGATTAAGTTTCTTTTGAAATATTAAATTTTTTTTTAGTGGCTTAATCCCATTGTTTAAAGATGAAGCGCTGAAAAGTCTCATCACACGAACAGCTCGTACCATAAAAAATCCTGCACGTACCGCAATCGTTGTTGTAGAAGTGCCAGAGTAAAAGTTACTGGATGTAATTTTCCCAATCTTTTTCGCATAAGGCGCTACACTTTCTTCATAAATCATAAAATACTTTTTCACGTCGCATTATTCTGCGATAGATCCGAGAAAAAGAGACACCGAAATTTGCGGTTAGCAGGTGATTAAAATTAATCGCAACTGCTCTCCGTTACGTAAATAATGTGCACTTCTTGCTAGATATATCCGAAACAAAACGTAGCGATCTGTGCAGATACCGAATCATGCATGCGCTTTTTCACCATCTCGAGTACACCCGTAAAATTTAGCACTTTCTCAACGGAACTTCCCTCCGCTTTACGAGCGCCAACACGTAATAACGCTGATTGCTTTTCTGGGCGCGTGTAACTGCTTCGCGCGAAGTCACGGCGGATTGAAGGAAATGATTTTGATTTTGTACTTTTACCGGGGAATCTTTTATTAAAAACGATGATTTTTCACTTTATTTCAAACGACCCCTAATAACAGATTATACCTCAATGTTCCGTGCAGCATTTTACATTGTACGCTGCTCATTAGGTATGTTTCCAGCGATACTTTTGATCGCAAGAGATTTTAAACGATCGGAGATCGTGACTCCATACAAACGTCGCGAGGCAAGCGACAATTCCCCGGTAAAGCTGAAAAATCGGCACGCGCCGTTCATCGATTCGAGCCACTTCCTCGTTCGATAAACGTGCCAGCAGAAAAGCGCACCTGATTTGCCATTTGATTATGTCGTTCTGGCCCCCATAGAATTTCAAAGCGAGCCGCCCGGCGCTCTGGAAAAGGCGACACTTTTGCCGAGAGCAGATCGCGATTTTATTGAGCCTCGGGGATTTTTCCTCTCTTCCCCGCGACTTTTTGCCCCGAACCCCACATGCTTCCCGTACACGCGGCCGAAATGTACGGGTCCCGTTTATGACGAGGCTACGGTGAAAGGATTTTATGGGATTCTCGGGACGTTGATTAAGCGGCACCGAGGAAGCGATCGCTTAGAAAGTTTTACCTCGCGACAAACTTACGCGGGGGGGAAAAATCACGGCTTAGAAAGTACACGCGGTTTTCCGCGGTCCGACGGTGTGCCCCCAACAATGCGATCGGGATTTTCGACAGGAAATTTGCAAAATACGCAGCTGCCGGGGTAAAGTATATAATACTGGTGGGCAGTAAATTTCCAATTTTTCCTAAAAACTGGGGAGTGTGACGCACTGCGGGAGGAGCGTCACCGTCGTTGCTTGTGCGAGTAAAAACGGTGCTTTTGTTCGTTTTAATTGGGGACGTGAGTGACGGGAAGTTGGGCAACTTTCGTTAACATGAAACGTTTTGCCGCATTAATTTATCGTGTCGTAAATTTATTGACGCCGACTATTTTACAATGGCACGTCTGCGAACTATATAAATAAACTATTAACAAAGTATTGTGTCGGCGAGAGAAAGCTTTTTACGTGATTAATTTCTAGAAGCTCACCGTATTACCCTGCAAACGTTTAAACAATGCCGTGTACAGCAAAATTTTTATAATTACCTTTCCGTTTAATGATGCCAAGATTGACTTACTTTAATTATAGATGAATTAATCAACATAAAATAAATTTTTACATGTATTAATTTGTTTTATAACGTCTGATTTATTGCCAATTGTTTATCTGTTTACGTGGAATGAGAGTATACTGGAATAAAAATATATACCTAATGTAATTAAGTGCTATACCTTTAAGTTAAGCTACATAAATATTAGATGATGCAAAAGTTAATTTTCTTGCATTTACATTTTCATGATCTTTGAAATTTATTAAATTAAGTTTTTTTTTTCTTTTGTTACAGGTGGGTTACATTAACGATCACTTTACTAAATCTGGTTGGTCACGTAAGTGAGGTGATAATGTTAAATTTACGATGATTTATGTAAACATAAAAATGCATAAATTCGGTATTAAATTAAATACGTTGTAATGCTGCGTTCATTTTTTCATAAGTAAAATTAAATTTCGTTGAAAAAGAAAAATAAAATAATTTATTCCGCAATAATCAACTATTACAAAAGCCGACTAACAATCTCCCAACATGAAAAATAAAATGAAAAACACGCCGACTAGAAGTATAATAGCACAACCGTCAATGAAGACGTCACGAGCGCCGAGGGGGCAGCCAATCGGCGCGCGATCGCCTCGTCATTGAAAAAGGAGGCCACGGGCCGATGCACCTATGCCGCGGTATTAGCGCTTATTAATAATGCGCTCGGCCGCGTCGTTGCCAGGGGAACATATTGCTCGGCTGCACGCGAGTTCTGCCCCCCTCGCGCATTCCGCGAGGCTGAAAAATATCGCCGATGGAAGATGAATAATGCAAACTCATCCGCGAGTGGGATGCAACGCGCGCACGTGGCATTGTGCGGAATATTGGGAAACGCGGCGGCATTGTCACTTTCGTAATAATAATTTACGCGCCGCTGGATCGATGGGCCTTCGCATTTGCATGCGCGGATCTTAGCGGGAAAACGCGGGAGGTTTCTTTTTACTTATCTTCAATTTTCAGATAAGGATATGCTAAACGGTACATACTTTCTTGGGATAGAACGGTGTTCAGGGTTGTAGTTGGAAAATGCATTTTTTTATCGGTCTCTTTGGATCGGAAGAATCTTCTTTGGACATCGGTCTGAATGAAATTCTTTTAGAACATATAAAAATTGATTTTGATTCATGTTTTATACAGCGTAATTTCTAAATTTTTTACAGACTTGAAAAGTAGAAGAGTAATTTCTTGGGTTAAAGATATAATAATTATTTTGCCAATTTTTACGTGTTATTGCTGAATTTATAGTCCTATCGTGTGAAGACAAAATCGCGTGGAAATTTTCGTAAGAAATTACATCGAGATCAAATAAGAACTACCTACTAAAACGAGATAAAAATACCCAAGCGCATAAAAACGGTATTAACCATAAAAAGTAATTGCGCTAAAAATTATGATAACCAGCTTGTTTACGTTTAAAACAATCTAAAGCCAATGCAGATAAGCCCGCAATGGGAGAAAAGCCGCTAATCTTTCCAGGGTATATTAACATTAGCGGGAAGTGGTCATCCATTAAACGCGCAATCTAACAATCCTTTCTCTCCGCGGCAAAACTCGCAGTGCACGCTTCTTACGCGGAACCGCGACTTTTAAGGACTCGCAGATTCTTCGCACAGGCACAACGGGTATATCGAGAGCACCTCGCTAAGTCGGGAAACGTTCAACGCGTTTTTACCCGAGCCACTTCCGATATCGCTGGCTTGCACTCGATCCTCGACCGCGCACTTTTTCAATTTACATCACCTCATCGACGTCAGCCGGAACGACAGTGAAAGTCCGCGTCTAAAGAGGAAAAAATAAGCAGGCTCGATGGCTACGAGTGTAATAATCGGCCATTATCCGGGCGATAATGCGAGAGCATAAATTAACGCGGCGAACCTTTTCTTTTGTTGCAGATGGAGCTCCCGTGCCCGAGCAGGACAAGACGGCTTACGAGGTACGTATACACTTTGGAATAGAGAAAAGCGCGGATTGAAAATCCGGCGTTACGATGCGAGGACGGACTTCTGGCTCCACTTTTCGGGGCTCTCGATTGACGGAGAGAAGAACAATAATACGGCGGCAGTGGGATTGGGTAAAAGGGATCTCTCCGCTCGGGCGAGCTGTCGATAAAATCCGGCGCTCGATGGCTCTCCCACGAGCCGTCGATCGCTGCACAAAGGAATTATACTTATCGCTGCATCTTCCCGAAGCGACTGCTTAACCTTTGCGCCGCGAGATCACCGGGCGATTAGAGCAAGGGATCGCCGAGGGTAACCGAGATTCGAAATGCGACGCGGATATTCGATATGGCTTGCGCAACCGTTTTCAATTGTATTAAGTTTTTTTTTATTTTTTTTCATCAAGCTTATTTTTTTTTTATTAATTATTTTACAACCGAGATACATCGCCTTCGCGGAACGACGTCGGGAAATTGTTGCTGTACATTTTCTTCGGCTCGAGTGTTGCATTCACGAAAATTAGCCTACCTAGTAAACTCAACGATGTCATAACTGCCGTAAAACTTTTACTCGAATTACTTTAGCAATAAATTATTGTTAAAGTATTCCTCGTAAAAAAATGGATAATCTCTCAATTCGCAGTCCGGTCGGTTACGTTTTAACGCGCGTAAATGTCACTCGCAGCGAGGAGGTAGTGGGGGATAGTTATACCGCGCAATCGACTTTTAACGGCCTCGCTTTCCGCAAAGTGCGCCGAATCACGGGGGTCCGGCGATCAAAAGTAAATTAAGCCGCTCCGGGCCGTACATCAATTTTACCGCCGGCAAATTTGCTACCCGATCTTAATGTAAACGTCGTAACTGCGATCCCGGAAGAAGAAGAAAACGCCGCGCGATCCTTTTATCGTCGAATCGCCGACGAATGCTTGTACTCGACTTTCTTACCACGGCGAATCATGCATGCATCTCGGGATTTCTTTGGGATTCGCTTGATTCTTATATAATTATCGTTGCTACACTTCGACCCCTTGCGCACTGCTAGTGAAGTTTAAAATAATTTTATGTAGAAGTGTTTAATTAGGATTTGAAAATAATTATTCGATTCAAATAATTATTCACAAGATTATCTGTTATATTCGTAAATTGTCGGCGAAGATTTGCTATTTTCTGTTGTTTTATTAATATTGTAATATTTTAATTTTTTTATTTTAACTTTAATATCATTCAAAAGAATTTCGTAACGTATACATAGAATTAAATAATTTAACGTTTAAAATATCTTATCTTGTTATTTTATCTAATTTGACATGTACATGAAAATTCAATTTTCTTTTATTAATAAATTGACGTCTGCTTTCAAAATTGAGCTCTCCGGACTTTATATTATAAACGAATAAAAGAATATAATGAATTCAACCGATTGATGAAAGCTTGAATGCGCGAGTAAAACACTGAAATTAAACTCTTCCCATTGCAGGATTTCCTCACGGGCACGATATGTGACCGGTAGTGCACTTCCATCTGTAATTATTGAACATATCGTAACTCGCGCTTGCCCATACACTCAGCGGGAATCTCGCAACGCGTCTCTCCAAATCGCGATCTCTCGAAAATTGTCGGATCGCTCGCGACGATAATAAATTAAAAAAAAAGGCGCCGCGCTTCCGACGCGCGCCTTTTCTAAAACGCGTTGAAGGTGAAATCACGAGTCGAGCATTAGAAGGCAGTTGAATAAACGACGTATTCTTTTCCCGGTGCCCGTTGTAATGAGATAGCGGCGTCGAATAAAAGTCCGCCGGATAATCCCGCGGTAATGGCGCGAGAAATTATTTATCATTATCCGTGCGGCGCGGAGCAAAGGTGCGCAGCAGCGGGACGATCTTATCGGGCGAGGTCCGCGGCGCTTGATAAAGTAATTTGTAATCGCGATAGTCGCCGCGAAGAAAGTTTAAATTACTGGATTGATTTCTAACGGTTTTTCTCAATGCGCTACGGTCACGGCTATTTTTTTTACTCCGAAGCGTACTTATGGAACGGGCAATTCGCAATTACCATTGACTCCGATGAATGAGGCTCATTGAAATTTACAATTGCGACATCAACTTCATTACCGAGCCATTTGAATAATCGTTATAAATTACTTTCTATATCAAACGCAGGCATATTATTCTCTACCGTTGAACTTTCAACGTTACTTTTTTCAGATGACTTTATTATAAATTGCTGTTCGAAATTTTACTTCCTTTCGTAAGAATCTTTCAACCATAATATTCTCTCGTATATTTTTAAAAATTTTTGCATGATTTATTATCTCTCTCAAGACTTTAAATTAAGGTCAATTTTAGCATGCACATAATTAGTACCATAAAATTCCATTTTATATCTATATTTTCAGTGTATACCCGCAGAACTTTATTAAAACGTCTCCGCGAGAAAGAAACACTTGCCGAGCGTCAGGCGCGAAAAATAAGCAATCCGCAAAATCGCGGTAGGACGACATGCCTAGGGGTTGATTAGGGCTATTACTCGGTCGGCAAACGAGCTGAGCTCGGTAACGAGGGGTCGCCCGGTCGCATCGGAAAATAAGGGCCCGAACGCGGCGCGCGCGTTGAAAGGCGCTGCGGCGTTTCACAACGGTGCCGCGGGGCGAGCCGGCGCGCGATTTTAATGCACGCGGGGGGAGTGCATTGGCTCCGAGAGCACTCCCGTCGCGCTGTCACTGACCTGACACATTCGTAACAATGCCTAGGCGTGTCAGTCGGTCGGCGCGCCGCTGTCGCAACCCGAGAGCCCGCGACTGAAAGGCCGCGATATTCGAGCGTGGGCGAATCGCGCAGGTGCTGAAAAAATTAAAGCCAGCGCGCCGAGCTGCGGACGGGTGCGTTGATCGTCCAATTAAGATTTTAACGAGTTTTTTCTCGAGAAAATGCGAGGGGTTACGGTGTTTCGCGACCTCGAAGGTGTTTGATAGCAGGGTAGAGCTGCGAGATCCTGTAGAATTTATGGTTTTAACTAAAATTACTTTGTACAAGGTTAAAGTAGCAAAATTAAGTTGTTATCGCAAAGGAAAATTATATACATTACACTCTAGCAGCTAAAGTCAAAAGTGAGAAAAATAGTTCATACTCCGGGTCGAGAAAATATAAAATTTTAATTCTGAACTCGATCGCGTTCTTAATAATTTAAGGAAAATAATAAAAAATTATCAATTTAAAGGACAAATTGCCTCTTCTAGGATTCCGTAGCAGCAGCGTCGGAGACCGGCGGAGCTGAGGAGGCGTACGACGACGGCGATGACTCGGACATGTACATGGAGCCAGACGGTGCGGAGAGCACCCAGACTGCCTCCAGACACGAAGCTCAGCCGGAAACTCAGCAGTCGTCTTCCCACCAGCCCGACTCGCCACACCAGGAGCAGCCCGAAGTTCAGCACACGTCCGTCGCGCCCCACACCCGCGTCACCATCGTGGCCATCAGACCCGTCCAGACCTCCATCCAGGTGACCTCCAGCGAGTCCTCCGAGTCGTCCAAGACCGCCGAGCCCGAGGAGAAGAGCCTCGAGACCGACAGCCAGAACTTCTTCCCGTCGTTCGCCGAGCTGTTCGGCAACCACCGGCTGCCCTTCACCGAGCACCAGCAGCAGCAGCAGCAGCAGCGCTACCGACCCAGCCGCTTCCTCGGCTACTTCCAGCGCGACCGACCCTACGCCGTGGCCGCCTCCTCCAACAAGGAGCCCGCCCTCCTGGGCTCCGGCAACTTCGGCGTCATCACCGGCGGCACCTACTACCCCGAGGAGAAGGAGAACGACGAGTACAGCATCGACGAGACGGCCTACAGCCCGTTCTACCACGGCCGCGGCCGCGCCAACTACTACAAGAACCCCAAGCCCCAGCCGGTGCGCCCCGGCGACTTCTTCGCCAACTTCCGCGACTTCGCCGACATCACCGCGCCGCCCAAGTCCAGCTTCTCCCACCTGTCCGTCGTGTACGCCAACAAGAACGGCAGCAGCGCCACGCGCCTCGAGCAGCCGCGCAACATCATCGAGACCCTGAGGATGCTGGAGGAGCAGGAGGAGCAGGAGGCGGCGGAGGGCGCGGCCGAGGCGGCCAGCACCAGCCCCGAGCCGCCCCAGAAGAAGCTCAGCCAGGGTAAGAGGAAGCTGCACAAGCTCAAGAAGTACCAGGAGGAGAAGGCCAGGAAGTCGCGCATGACCGTCGAGCCCCTCCTCGCGCTCAGCTGAACGCCGAGCGCCCGCCAGGGGGAGGCGCCGCGAGACACCGACAGCGTTACGCCTCACACACACACTTCTCTCAACTCACTCTTCGTCCGGGGGCAAAGCCGGGGATTCCCCGATTTCGTCCGACGCACCCCGGCGTTGCGGAAATTCGACTCGAGCTGGATTTAGGGGAGGTTTCGCGCGCGAGTTTATCGGTAACGGACTCGCGGAAACTTTAATTTTTTTTTTTTCACCGTAACTTAAATACGACGCATCATCATTTCTCTCATTCGGGACGTAGGTCTCGCTCGCGCTCCCGCGCGCTCAGGTGCCTTTTGACAAACGCGAAAGTTTCAGAGCTCATCCGAAGTGGACGTTTTTTAGTATTTTTACGGTTGGCGGAGTTTAATTGAAATTTCGAAAGTTCGCGAGGCATTTATCAGAGGCGAAGGATCGGCGATCGCCGGCGAGAAAAAAAGTGGCCAAGGGGCGAAAGTCGCGATGATCCGCGAACGGGCGCAGAGTTTCAATCGGTGTGTACGGGAGTAAGCGGCACGCGAGCGAGCTCCACTTTCGCGATCCCTTCTCTCTCTCTCTTTTCCATGATATACCCGCTGCGCACGATAAGAAAGCGACGGCGGACCCGATGATTTTCTCGCGCCGGCGGCTCCTTTCGTTGCGCCGAATTCGAACGATCGAGACGAATTAATTTTCCTTTCAACAAACACTTAAGCGACCGACGCAAAGACTGAAATTTTTATTCATCTTTCTCGTCAAAGAGGATAAAATTCCGTTGGGGAGACGCAATGTTTTTTCGAACGCGATCGCCGGGAGCACGGAGAAAACAAATCATCGCATCTTTGTAATTTTTTTTACTTAGCGCAGTAGTGTAAAACCGAAAAATTGAAAAAATGATACAAAAAAAATATGCACGATCTTGCCGCGAATCGGACTGAAGACGTTACTCGCGAAGGGGGGCAACTCGTGATTAAAAAAAGATCGGAGGATAGAACGCGACTGTCACGACGTATGCGAAATGATCGATCGTCATTGATGGGACTTAAGCGACGAACAAGCACGTCTCTCGTATCTCCATTTCGATTTTCGCGTATCACAGCAAGCGCACGTGAATATACGACGTAAAAATAAACCGAGGAAAAAGAAACAAGGAAAAATAGTAGAAAAAGACGGAGGAAAACGACTGCAGGGGTGCAAAAAAAAAATAAACGACTAGTGATGGAACACCAAGCGGGAGCTCCCCGCTGCCCTTGGAATTCCATCGCTACGACTGACCTTCATCGGGAGACAAGATCTTGCGGCGAAGTACGCGCTAGAGCGCGGGCGCGCGGAAAAACTCATGTAACCGCTCAGTACGTTATCTGGATCATGGGAAATGCTGCTCTTTTTATCAGATAAATGTTTGTGTTTGTTTTCTAGCGTGCTTCAATTTTTCTAATGCTTGACACTAATACGCGGTATTAACTTTCATCGGGGGGTTTTGTATCATTTACGTGTACACGCTACTCGACTTTATTCTTAAGAATAACTTGTTAAATCGCAATTTTCAAAATTGTTGATTTTTGAAAATTATTTATAACGCTCGCCTCTAGACGAAACATCTAAACACTCGACGTAAGATCTTGTATGTATTGTTATTTCATTTGTTGTTGACTATTGTAGTGATAGACGTAGAATTTATTTGTGAATCGGAAAAAGAGAAAATTTATAAAAAAAAAGGATACATAATTATATATATATTCGAAAACGAAATGCTTCACCTCCCATTGAGGTGGTACCGAGACAGAAAATGAATATAAAACGTATTACACATAGATATATATGTACTTCTTTTGTAAAACTATTCTCCTCTTCGAGTGATTTTTCATTCCTAAAAAAGCGAGAGAAGGAAAACGAAGTGTTCAGCATTACTCAAACGTTGTGGTCACCTAATAAATCAAAAGAGGCTTCTTAAATCTGTTTAAATTTGACAAATCTTCAAATAATTAATCTTTCAATCCAAGCATCAAAATATTTTGATTAATAACGTCATTGGAATAATCTTCTATCGAATAATTTGAAATTTAAATTGTACTAGCGTTATTCAAATGATCCAACGATTTGAAAAGCCTCTTTCGAATTTTTAATTCGCAAGGCAAAGTTTCCGGCTTACCGCGCGTCTACTTGATGTGCTTCTTCAACGCGTTAAACATTTTGCCGATGCCCTCGTGGACGTCCGAGAAGGAGGCCTTGCAGTCCATCCAGGCGGGTGTGCTGAACACGTTGTATTCCTTGCAGTGCGTCACGCCCTTGACGTCGCGCTCCTCGTGAGAGGCGCCCATCTGCTCCAGCTTCTTGATCGCCTCGGCGTACGGCCACTGATCCGGAGGGGCTGCACGCGATCAGCGCGTTAGTTCGATGGAAAGTCACGAGAATACATTATGTACTTTAATTTTTAAATGGTAATTTTTTGTAAATAAAACACTTATAAAATAACGCCTTTCTTAAAAATGTTATTTTCTCCTCTCATTCATTCCTTAAGGATCCTTCTTGTTTTTTTAATCAAAAAATTTATTTATTTTTTTACTTACACGACTTTCCTAACGTGACTTTTACTCCTTCCAATACTTTGGCAACGAGGGTAGAAGCAATGCACATGCAACCGATTGGTTTACAGGCACAGTTGAAATCTTTTATTGCTTTTATCAGATCTGGATGTACGATACAGTCACTGCCTTTCGAAGCAAAGTCGCTCCTAATTAAAAACAAATATTTAATTTTATAATAAAACTGAGAGATAAGCAAAAAAAATTTCATTTATGTAATCTAGTTGAAAGAAATAATTGGTCAGAAAAATAAAATATCTACTATAATCTTATGACCTTTCTAAAATAAAAGGTGTATCGTCTTTTTAAAAGAACAAAAGTTAGTCCTACTTTTATTCAATATCTGCTTTGAATTCTATAAAGTGAAAAAGTAACCGATCGCTCACAAAGTCCTCGCAGCGCCAAAGCCACCAGGGATCATAAGGGCGACGTTCTCACAGGGACTGCACTCGCACAGATGTTTGATGTTGCCTCGCGAGATTCTGGCGCTCTCGATCATGGCGTTCCTTATTGGACAGTCCTCAACGTCCTGGGTTAAGTGATTCACCGTCGCGCAAATGTTCATTGCCGGGGCGTAGAAGTTCGGAACTAAACCCTTCGAGGTAATGTGAATTGCTAATGAAACTGCCTCTGAGACTTCCGTGCCGTCCATAGCTCCGCAGCCGCATAGTACCTATTTAACAGAAACACCTTTTTTAAATTACTTCTTTTTTATCTACAAAAAAGTATTAATTATTTTCACTTAATAAAAATTAATGCGGTAAATAAAATTTGCGTTGGGGCTCGAGTATTCGAAAGTTTCAAATTAAACGGATAATCAAATCTAATTGAATGACGTGATTGCATAAGATAATTGAAAGTGATTTAAACTGAACAGCGATCGAAAAAAAATTTTGAAACATTTGCATTATTTTCGCCTTTGCCCGGCGGGATAAGAGAAGCACGAGCATTGATCACACGGTAGTCGAAGGTACTTTCAGCGTGAGTTTCACACAAGCGTCTACTTATCCGTGCCCATTCCGAGAACGCCTTTTCATTCCTCCGTTCAATTTCATTGATCTCCTTTTTTTACACACAATTCAATCAACCCGAGTACTTACGAAAAAATTTCGCTGGCTCGAGTTGTAATCCACCACCGAGGGAATTGGTGGCGGGCGAGGAAGGGGGGAGGGGTGATAAAATTGCTCGAGAGAGCGCGACAATGAAACCCACGGCGAGGCTAAGAGAATTTCGCGGGAATGGAAATCAAGCTCTGGGGCAAGAGCACCTACGGTTTGCAATAATCAATCGCATTGTAATTTTACGGCAAGAGTTACGATAACGAGCCGGGGATAAAAATATTCGCGCGCCCGAGGAGTGGCGAAAATAAACAAATAAAAAAGCGCGCGCGACCCCCGGGGCAGTGAATTATCGGACTTTCGCAATCGACGCGGGCTTTGTTGTTTTGCTTGGGGGATGCCGGGTTCGTCGCGAAATTTTGTTTTCGCATAGGTAATTCAAGGTTCGATTTGTTTTGCGAGATTTTGATTACCAACCACGGCTACGCCCTTTTGACATTTCTTTTTGGACTTGCCCTTCTTCTTCTTCTCGCAAACTTGTGTTGTGTGTAATAGGTTAGTTGATACTTGCAGGTGAAGTTTTGGCACATTTTTCAATAATTTTAGATGTGACCATAAAGGTAGCATTTTTTTAAGCAACGGTGACAAAATTACAGAAGGAGCATTACTGTGCACTGAAAATTTGTATTATTTGAACTTAAGAGTAAATTTTACAACCGCGAATTTCTTGTAGACAAACCGTACAACGTGAATTTGTCGACTAAAGAATTATGTGTTCGAATGTAGAGCAAAACAATTACACATATATTTAAAAAAATCAATTTTCCTGAGAAAGATAAAATACTTTGAATCGTAATTCCAGAGGCCGAAGCGAAATATAAATTTAGCCAAGTATCTTGTTTTAGAAAAAGTATTTATTTTATTAAAATATTCTTTTGTAAACTTTAAAATACAATTTGCAGTAGCGCATTTACATTTAAGACTTTCATTGAATCTAAAGCTTGACTATTGATCTTAAGCAAACTTTACTGTGTGGATTCATTAATTAAAATTTACTATTATTAGTATATTTAAAATGTATAAATATACCAATCGCAATTTCTTTTTAATTTTTGAATTTTAATTAATTTATTGGCTTTATTATTGATTTTTTTAAACAAAAAAATACACAGTGTCATCTAGCGATCACTAGCAGAACAACGCGGACTTACCATCGTCGGTAACTTCGAAATTCTCATTGACTTACCCACCTGCGCTCTCCAAAGATCGATCGCCAACTATATAACGCCACGTTTTCCGTTTTCATTACCTTCCACTTACACCTTTATCAAGAAAGTGGTTCGAAAATTATCCTGCAGAGGGCAGCAACCGAAAAATTCGAACTCCATACAAGTAGGAGAAAGGTACCGCGGGGCTTAAACAAACATCGGCTTCGGAGGCGTTCGACTCTACTTTACGACGCGCATAAACCCTTATTGTGCTCTAGGAGCAATTTTTGCTCAGACTATGAATATAAAATGCATAATTCGCCGGGTGCTTCCTGCCGGATTTATGCGCGCTGCAGGTATAAATTTTCGCCAACTCGTGTTATAAAGAATGCTTCCCTAGTAAGCTCCCCCGGTAAGCCTGTACGCGAGAAAATTATTTTAGATAAGCGCGTGCGGGGTGTAATGGTAATTTGTAGGAAATATAGGCAAGTGCTTGGAAACGATAAAATATTTCATGCGGAAATTCTTTTATAATAGTATTTTTTATCAATAGCGTAATAAACCTGTTGGAAATCGCGTATAGTTTTCTTCCATTGGTGAAACGATTTTTTGTACATTTTTCTATTTGATGATGAAATTGTAAAATAGTTATTAAATGGATAAAAAATTAGACGATTTTCAGCAACTGTGATAATATGGAAGAATGACTACTGTTGAGATATTTTACGCTTCTACATTAGGAGATAGTAAAGTCTCGAAATAAACAACGCACGGTACAGTACTTTTCTAATGCCTCATAAATAATTTCATCTTATAAGGAAATTAATTTTTTCTATTTACACCCTTCAAAATCTTTTGATACCCATTTTGAAATAAATGATAGTTTCCCGTCACGAGCCGTCGTAAAGAAGCCGCGGTAAATTTTCATCTCGCAGTCGACGCTATCGAATATGGAAATGCATCGTTCATCCCAGCGCGCGCGCGCGCACTCCGCAACTTCCAACCCGCGACGAAATGAGTTATACACAGGCGGCGCGGGCTGACGTCGGAGCTTTATTCTAATTATCAGCTCAAGACGAGGGCACCCAGGAGAGCCCTGAATTCGCCGCTCCCCGTCTCACCTCGGCGTTGTCACTTTCTTCAATCCCGAGCTGTCGCATAATCTTATGTAAATCTCGAGCGCGCCCTTATGCTCGCACGCGTTACCCAGCCCTTATCGCCGCCTCGTCTCGTCCGTCGGCGGAGCCTTGATTTTCGGACGGCTCGCCGCGAAAGGGAGCGGAAAAGCGAATTTCGCCTGGCCGGGGACGAGTTTGTTTGCGCTCGCGTAAGCGGTGAGTCGGAAGGCCGGAATAGTAGACATGGTGGTAAAGAGCGAAACATTTTCTTGAAATGTATTTTACTGGTAAACTTGTGAACAATTTTTGGAAATGAAAAGTTTTCAAATTGTCACATACTGCAGTTATAGTTTTTAACTAAAAAATAGCTCTTAAAGATACAACGTACGCATTTGTAAAAGAATCATTATACAAAATTAATTTATACTTTGAATAATCATTTATAAATTAGATTGACATCATTTTAAATTCCATATAAGATAAATATATCAATACTGCGCATATTAGTACGTACATTTAATACTTTCCGATTGTTAAAAAACATAATTTAAAGAAAACTCTTTTCGGCTTTATCAAATTTAAACATCCGAAAAAAGATAAAGAAAAGCAAAACAAAGCAAAAGCAAACTTGTATCCGACCTCGAGAGTCAGGCGACATCCGGTAAATTTAAATTTATGTAAACAGCTGCGGGTCGGCCTTAAAGCAGATGCAAACGGTTTGCGGGCGTTGATCATGTCGCGCGTACGCCGACGAAAGTATCAGCGACAGATAACGGGATATCAGCGCCTAGGTTCGCCCTCGTCCTGGAGCGAGGAGTGCGAAGGACGAAGTCTTGGTCGGGGCGAGGCTGACGCGCGCGCGCGCGCACTCGGGCCGAAGGGCCAGAAACTGCCGGCGTTGCGGAATTACTCGGCCGGGTCTTCCCCCGCGGGACAGAACTTGTCCTCGACAATTTCAAACTTATTTTAACATTCATATAAGCCTCCCACCTACTCCGAGCGCGCGCGCTCCCAGGCCCCGCCGAGAGAGAGTACTTCGGTTCGCGACAGTGCCGAGCCTCCGCCTTTTTATCTTCTGCTCCGGCTATGTCTATTTTACACTTTTTCCTGCAACCTCCCGGCTGCGGCTTTTTTTTGCCTTTGTTTCGAGTAACCTTCTTGCGCGCTTTTTACTCGTCGTTGAGTTTGCTATTTTTTCGCCGTTAGGAGAGTTTGCGGAGTTTTAAATTGATATTTTTAGCGATAGTCTGTATTCATATTTTTTAATTATAGAAAGTTCTTAGATCAAAAATCAATGAAAAAATAAATTATTATATATCCAATATTGATTATACGGTGTACTAAAAAAATTCTTACGCATAAAAAATCAATTTTTTTTCATAAAAAAGTCATTAATATAATGATAAAAACAAATATAACGCCGCATAATTACCTAATGAATCATTTTTTTCCCTGATCTCGCACTACCATCAATATCCGGCTAATCATCCTTCAAGCGTGTCAATCAGAACCGACTGCGCGCGTAAAACTTTGATGAGGCACCCGGCTTCCGAATTCTCCTCTCCTCGAACATATGAAAAACGGATTCCCCGTGACTCGTCTCTCGACATCCACGCCTACGAATAAACGTAACAAAATAAAGAGAGAAACGAATCAAACGGCGAAAGGGAGAGCAAAAAAGAAAAAGAAACCAAGCATGCAGGTCTAATCAGCGCGGCTCAAGGCGGTTATGATAAACGATAGGTGGGGTGAGGCGGACGTCGCATCTAACTATTTATGCCTCGCGGCCGATGGATTATTAATGACGTGCGATGCAACCCTCGCACGGGCGGAGTGTCACTCGCCCGCGTAATAATTCGAGCGCGAGCGTAATGGGCGTCGATGCTCGAATCCTTCACTATAGACATGTTTTAATTAAAAATATCAATTAAAAATATTATATTAGTGATGAAATGAATATGGAAAACGGAAGGAGGTAAGATAATGGTCTGTTCACACAAAATTTCATAAACATTTTTTTATCCTTAAATAAATAAGGAAAATGATGATTTTAAATTATTAACGAGCTCAGCATTCAATGAAGTGAGGGTCGATAGTAACAATTATGAACTTCCGGGATTACACAAACGGGTCATGCGAGCACAGATCGCGCGTCACCCTAAGGCATGTGGCGCACGTCGCCGGAAGGCGCTCGACGCCAGCAGCGACTATGGGGCGACAAATCGCACGAACTGTGACGTGTGACGCGCGCTCGGCGCGAGATTGGTGCCCCTGAGAGACGCAGCTTCATTCAATTAGCCAGCCAGTTGCTCGCGCGTCGCGTCGCGTTTGCCCGACGTCCTGGCAGCAGGCAGCCGTCATATCCTGCACCCCGGACGAGGCGATAATGTAACGTGTCTCGTGATTTTCTCGGCTGCCTTCGCACCCCCGACGAACTTTCGACGGCCCGAGGAAAGTGGCTTCGGAGATGAACCCGTCCTGGCTGTTGCTGGGGTGTCGAAAGTTTCCTTCGAAGAGACGGAAACTTATATTCGTTTCTTTGTTTTTCAGATTATTTTTCTATTTTTAATAATTAAATTTGATGTCGACATTTTTGTTTTATCGCATTTCGTTGAAACGAGCAATAATAATTTCCGGAATTATTTATGTCAGACTTAGATTATATCGAAAGTATTTATTAAACTTTAGTTACAAAAAATTGACACATAAAAAACTTAAAAAGTGGAAATGACGATTTCCAACGCTACACTTGTGCAGACTCGTAAAAATCTCATTGAATAATAAACGGTACCAATTCCGCGTGTCATTTTCAATGACAGACTAGAATCACCATGTTGTATAATGCAGCGAGCTCGGGTCGGTTATTTTCATATCCGAATTTATAGAAGCTCCCTCCGTCTTAGTGGTTACGGCGACGGCGGGCTCGGCCTCAATCTGTGATCGCGCGGGGAAACATTTATGACGACGTAACTCGTTTAAGCCTCTGGGGTTCGACCGCGGCTGACCTCGGTAACCAGGTGTCCCGAGCTCGGAGAGTTTCATCTTATCAATCGATGCAATATTAACGAGCTGCGGTTCTACGATTATCAATAAATTATACTTTGCGAAACATGAACATCAGGGAAAATCTTGTATCGTGATTAAATTTCTAAATAGAATTCAACTTTCAGATTATTTTTATGTTATGTATCCTTGTGCATTTTTATGGGGTAGAATTATTTAAAATTGTCCTTTTTTAAATTCTTATACTGTGCCTAGAGTAGTAAAATAATTCAATAGCATCAAATTTTAATTTTATCACTCTAATATTAATATATCACACTATTGACATATAAAGTATTTAAATTAAAGGACAAAATAGAATAAATAAACGAAACTTTGATCAAACGTAGAAAGCTGTAGTTAGTTTCATCGTTTTCACTAATCAGTAGTACAACCAGAGATCGGTCAGCCATTACGCTTTTTAAAAAAATCTCAACATATAGTGTAAATAGACTCTAATAAAACTATTTACTTTTACCTTCAATATTAAAGACTTTGAAAATCGTAACATAAAGCCTGAAATTAGCTGTAAAACCTCAGATCATCCGGCGAATAATGAGAGAACGGAGCGATATCCCGCGAGCTTAATCACGGCTAAACCGTGGCGCGCGCGCCCGTACTTACCGATCACGAGGCGGATGGCCAGGCGTGCATCCAGCATATATACGTAGGTACGACCGGGGATTTGGAATTCGGGGCCGGGCCCCGTGGGAGTCCGGCGGCGAGGCCGGTCTGCGCGCGCTCCCCGGGTTCCGGATGAACGGCCGGGGACGTGTCTGAGGCCTCGCCGCCGCGCTCCCGCTAGTTTTGATTCGCCTCGCGGCGCGGCCGCCCTGACGGCGCGTAATTGTTCGCTCGTCCGCTTCTTGGCAGGCCGATTGCCTTCGCGCCGAGAATTTCAAAGTAGCCCGCGCGATTTTCGCCGGAGCCGCTCGGCGCGCCGGCGTCACGCCCCGCGAAAAGGGTGAGAAAACGACTGGGGAAACATTCGTGATTTCGAATGGGAGTCCCACTTCGTTGCCCCGAATAATCTCGAACTTAAGTAGAATAAGCTGAGAAAATAAAAAATACAAAACAATAGCAGATCTTTATAGTACTCTAAACTTTAAGTATCATATTGATGAATTGATTTGATTAAGTAACACAAGTCTAAACTCCAAATTACACGAGATTTGATATAAAATTTCTCTTTACCTGCGATTAAATCAAATATAAAACTTGTGCAAAAAAAACATGTTCCCCGCATTACCGAGTTAGACACTGGATAGCCTTCAGCGCCCTTTAAAAATGTTATCCCCGCACGAGGCCGCGCCAATTTCAAGCTCACACCTCGGCGTTTAATAGCGAGCGGGCCCCAGTGAAAGTCTCCTCGTGGCCGTGACTGGCCGGCGACGAGATTCAAAATGGCAGCGAGATGATTTTTTCCCCGAGAGCGAAACGAGCGGCGCGGCCACTGCCTGCTGTGCGGAAAACGAAAAAAAAAAGAGCGAGCGAGCGAGAGCTCACCCGCTCCCGGGGGAACCGCACGCGCTCGTATTCCCGCTCTCCCGTTCGTTATCGCCGGCTCGCTCGCGATACGTCGACCGCAGATCGCTTCTCTAATTTTCAGCGCGATCAAACATTATTTTCTGCCCGCCTACCCTTCGCGCGGCCGAACGAAGTTTCGCCCGGTAACTGATATTGGGAAGTTTTTCGTTTCGTCGGGGATATAACTTTTCCTCGGCCGGATCCCTCTCCCCTACCCTCGCGCCCATTCGCTGTCTCTTATTCTTCGGTTTTTATGGTTTGTTTTTATCCGCCGTAGTTGCTTTTCGGCTTTTCGTACTTTCACCAGGTATTGCGTCGCGTGGCTGCTGTGCCGGAGAAACTTCGAGTCGACGCGGGGACGGAGAATAGCTCACGCCTTATTGCCTCTACGACCTTTAAAATTCTTTTTCGTTTACTTTTATTACTGCAAAAATAAAACGATCGAATATTGGTTTGGATATTTCTTTCGAGATTTTTTTAGATGGCACAATTTTAATTAGCGATAAAAATGTTTGTATGTTTCCTTTAAGAATTGCTCCTGCAATATCGAAGTGATGTATATACTGCGGAGATATAAATTTATTCATTGAACGATATTTTTATTTTTTGCGCTAGAGCACAAAAATAGAACTGGCTTGTTGCTAAAAGAAAAAAGTAGTGTACGCGTTATAGAAATGCAAAATAATTGTTAAACCGATTAAAGCGAAATCTCGAGTGGAGCTTGCAAAAATTTTAATTATTCAACTCTTTCTACATTGCGTGCTATCAACTTTTTTAACGTTATTACAAAGCAAGCCCGCGCTCATTTGAAATTTAAAGCAGCGACAACTTGGACCCGCGGCTGAGAAAAAGAAAGTCGCACCCGAAGCGGGGAGGGAAGGGCGGCGGAGGGAAAAAAAAGGAGAGCGCGAGCGAGTAACGGAGCAAAAATTAACAATCGCGGACTTATCGGAGTAAAGCGGAGAAAGTTGGCGGGGGGCACGCGAAAGCCCCCGGTATATATACGCTACCCCCTTCCTTTTTCGTCTCCGGGACTTTTATTGTATTTTTTTCATTAACAAGTCCGCGTCCCCAGGAGGAGGACTTGGGCCGAAGTTACCTAGCCGGCTCGGGCGAGTTTTAGCGAGACTTTTGTTAATGTTCGGAATTAACGGAGTAAGGAGACTTTAAGTCATAAGGCCTCCCGGGAGTCGCGCGGCGCAGCCCTGGTTCGACGCCAACTTTCGCGATTCTTTATTTCTTTATCAACTCTCCGGCCACCGGCCCTTGCAGGCTTATATATGCCGGCGCTTTTAACCCAGCATCCACTCCGAGATATTCACAGCTTCATTTCATTCAGTCTTGAACACATGATTGATACATTATATATCCTTAATCTCTAAAGTTCATGATAGTAGCTTAAATAATTAACCAGAAACATAAATTAATTACACATTTTTAATAAATTATCAAAAATTGAAGTATATTGTTAAAATAATAATATAGCTACATGTATTTAGCAAAGAAAGCTTTTTTCACAAAACATTAGAATTATTCAGAAAAATTTTTATCGCAATAATTGTTTTTAAATTTTATTATACACTACATTTACATTATGTAAGAAAGGTTCAGACTCTATTATACTGATAATGTATATAGTTCATTAATGCAATAAAGTATATTAAAAAAGAAATTCCGAGATACTTATATTTCTCTCTCAGACGATTTTTCGAAGCGTGAAAAAAGAGGAGAAAGGCAATAATCGGGAAGCGATCTACGAACGGGTAGAAATCAAATGAGAAAATCAGCGAGCGTAGGTCCCGGTAATGAGGCAAAAATTGAGACAGGTTTATTAAACCAAGGGAAGTTGCTCTCGCTCGCTCTCCTCTTCTCGGATTAAGTTAGGCGATCCCCGCGCGCCAGTCACCCTTCCTCGCTACTAATTTTATTTATTACGCAATTTAAAAATCGATACGACCTCGTGATTTTCTGTTATTCGGTCCCTGCGAGCGATTAACGAACCATGAGCAGTTTCGTCTCCGATTCCCGATGATTGGCTCTTCGACTGATTTTATTTAGGGGATGTTGAATATTGCTCTATTATTTTTTTATTGCAGAAATCTAAAATTTAAAAAATATCTTTGGATTCTGTTGTAAGTCGACAAATTCTTTGCAAAACCAAAACATTATTTTCGAAATGTATTTAAGTTATCTGCATTTGCCAGACATAATTTGTTGGGTGACGAAATTAATGCAAATAACCATTAATTTAGTATAGGCGGCGTTACACCATTCCAAAGTCAGCAAGCACGGGCACCATTAAAGCGTCAGCGTCATCGAAAAGTCATAGTTCGATTTGGAGAGATGACGAGAGGGCCAATTTAGGTATTTATGCGGCGCACCTGATTCCGCGCGTACATAACAAGTCGGTAACTGCGCGACGAGCGCTAACCGAGTTAATCTAACCCGATTAACCGAAGACTAAGGGCTGACTTGGCGCGAGGGGTTTTCGACTGGTGGGATGGGGGAGGGGGGGTGTATAACTAGCTGCCGCGGCTGCTCCGTCAGCGCGTGCACGCCTCTTCATTTTTAATTAATTAACGGTCAATTTGCGAGGCGGCCGACCGAGCGGGCGCGGAAATTTTCAGCGCAATCTCGCGTGACTCGCGCAATAATCGTTTGCGCGAAACGAGCACACGAATTATGTATAAACGAATGTGGATGCCGCCGTTGGCATATCCGCTTTCTTTCCTACGCTGTCAATTTAATTGCGGATATCTTTTCAAAACAATTACGTTTCGTAATAATTAAAAACAGTTTTTTAGTATAAACATTTTGATTAAAAATTGAACTATTTTAACGATGTCAATTAAAAAGTTTTGTTAATCATTTTTACAAAAGTATTTCTGATAATATTATTTTTATATTAAGCTTATGCCACATAAAAGATGAGAAAAACTCCTATATAAATGAGGAAGTTTGAAAACAATGCGAAAGTCATCCGGCGTAACAGCTCACATAATCGTATGTGCTGAAGGCAAAGCAAGGGCACGCGAATACATAGAGCGGTAGTCAGTTTCGATGAGGGGCGCACTCGGTTACCCCGTCGAAATCACGCGTGCGAGGCTAGGCACATCGAGAAGAGAAGATTGGATCCGCCATGCTTTAGTGAGCAATTAGTACGTCGCGCGAGTCTGGATTACAAAATTAGGCGGAGCGGGAGACACGCTCTCGACTCGTCATTCCCACTTTGCGATCCTCGCACGAACTTCGCCCGCGACGCTCCAAGTTGGCTTTATTGGCTAGTTACCTGGAAATTGACCGATTCAATTTTTTTTGAGAGCTGGTGTTATGGCTTTCATAATTTTGCTGATGTTACTTTAATGCAATTATTGATGAAAACTTTGATTTTCATTATATTTCATTACGTTTAAATATATTTAACAATGCACCTACAACTTTTTTTGACTCTAAAAATGTTCTAACAAATACATAGAGCAAATGTTTCTTTATCTAAGTATGAAAAATTTCTCATATCTTTCAAAGGAAAACTTTCATAAATAAAATTTTTCATTTAACTCTTTTTTTCTGTCATTTTTGCAGCGAAATTCTTGTAAATATGTCGGGAAAATTTTCTCCGACGTGAAACTTTGCAATTCCAAGGCTTCCGAATAAGATTTCTCCAATCTAAAATTAAATCCACTCACCTCGCTAAAATCACCTGCGTCATTCGATAACCGCGAGTGCACGCGTAAGCAGCAGCCTCTTGCAAGCGTAAAGAGAAAAGCCGGAAAACTAGGCCATCTAAGGCCGAGCGTTTAGTGCTGACGTACCGGCATACGCTTTTTCTCTCTCCGTCGCTTTTTTCTTCTCTCGCTCGGGGTCGCAATAAAACATTTCGCGTGCGCGAGAGGATATAATTGCCGGGGCCGGTCTCTCTCTCCCTCTCTCTCTCTTTTACAGTCGACAACTACACCGGCCGTCGAAAGATAGAAGCGCGCGCATACACACACACATGAACACACATGGTCTTGCCGGGGGTAGCGCGGACCGACGGGGGTCGGAGGCGGGGGGAGGAGGATAGTGGCCTCGTAGTCTAGGTTTAGGGGCCCCGGGGGGCAGCGCGCCCCCTTTTTCATCCTGTAGTTATTTATCGCCCTGTTTCCCGCGTTCGCTCGCTAGCTCGCGTCGTTTCTTTTTTTCCCTCTCTCTTCGTTCTCGGGATGCGCGCCGGCCGATTGCCACCTCGCGCACAGATGCATCTGCGGATCATTGCGCCTAGCTCGAGGGATGAAGTCATTGATAGCACCGAGGGCTTTTACGAATATGGACTTATCGATCGTCAATGGGATACTTGATTTTTATACAGGGATCTCAATGATTACGGTGAAGGTGATCAGTTTTTTATTATTTGGTTTTATAAAAATATATAATTATAATATACATATTTTTAAAAAAAAATGACTAAGTCAAATTTAATCAATCGTCACAATAACTTGTCTTGAGAATCTTTTCAATATTCCAAATGTTTTTCTTTGTATTGCTTATATCGTCGATATTGTTGACACAGCTGTACAATTTCCGTTCTGTCTCTTATGAAACAAGCATTATGTGCTTATTTAAATTTATCAGCAGGTGTTTAGTGTCGGTACCATTGTTTTCGTTTGCCTAATGTTTCTTTAATTTGCCTTATTGACAATTTAAGCAAACTGAAGGTTAGTCATAAATGCGATTTCTATAGATTTGTAAATACCGAATTCGAGTAAACGGCTTTTATTTATCTCTATTGTATCCTCATATAGACGCAACATGTTTTTGACAGACTCAGAGCACCTTATCGATGCCTTATCGATAAATTAAACTGAAGGTTACTCATTCAAAAATATGATTGTTATAGATTTGTGAATACCAAAATCAAATGTAAACATCTTTCATTCATCTTTAATACGACCTCATTTAAACGCAATATATATTTTACAAAATATAAACAAAATATTTTACAAATCTATTATATGTAAGAATTGATACTATTGATAGCTGTAGGAACAGCCACAAATGCATCGCTTCTTCTTCAAGGAAGCAAAAATATTGCATCTACAGATTCTACTGTTAAAAATAATAATGTTTTAACTGTTTTAATTTATTAACTGCGAATCAATGCACCAGATTTACAAGGTACGATTTGTTAGTTTATCGCTGTGGGCGAACCTTCGTCAAGCGGGCAAGACTCCGGTTCTTTCTACCATACCTTGTTGGAGTTACTCATATAATACACATTTTTTCCTTTTTAGTCAGTTTTTTTGTTGATGTATTTTTTTCTTTTTAACACCATGCTGTTAAACTACTTTTCGCACGGGGTGTATATAGAGCGGGAATGGCCAACCTCCTCTAGGTAGTCGTCGCCGCCGAAGACGTCCGGACACTTGGCTAACTTTAATTCGAGTTTTCCCCGATGTTTCCGCACGAAGCAACTCGGACAGGGGTGGGAGAGAGGATCGGACACTGGGGAGGATGGACTTTTCCATCGTGAAAACGATAAGTACCGGAGAATGCGCCAAACCCGAACTTCCTACCGCATATCGTTGACATATTCGTTCACGTTTGATGGTATCATTTCAAAAAATCAAAAAGTTTATTCCTCATTTCAACGCAATTTGTTACTCAAACATTTGCCCGTTCCGTTTTCCATATTCATTTCATCACTAAGCATATTAAACTGCAGCTGATAAAAAAACTTCAGTAAACAAAATTGTCAAATTTTGCGGCTTATAAAAAGGGGAAACCAGGTAAGTCGATCCAGTTTGTCTTCTACTCTTCGATCTACTCTTCGATTTGTTCTTTATTTGAAAAGAAAATGAAGCTTTTACTGGTATTGTTCGCAATCGTCCTGATTATCTCAATTCAAAGTAAGTCCTACAATTATTAATAGTTTTATTAAGCTGATAAAATTAGATGGAAATTGCAACTTTTGAAATTAAAAAAAATATTAATTTAAATTCTCATACTTTGAATAGATGCTGATGCTGCCTATGACAAGAATTCACCGAGGAGACCTTGTAACGCAGAAGATATAAAGTATTGTAAAGAAAAATGCGAGCCAAATGTAGTTAATCCATGCGCATTCGTGAAAAAGACCCTCGTATTTTGGGAAACTGTCGTCTGTACATGCTGATGTGACATATAGCTCTCAAAATTCTGCACTAGGAATAGAACTAGTTGCATAAATAATTAGTGATTAACAAAATGATGTACAAATCGAAGATATTTATTAACACTTCTTAATAAAACATATAAAAGTATGTTACTTTTTTAAAACTGAGATTTATTGATATTTTTAAGTAAAACACGTCTATAGTGAAGGATTCGAGCATCGACGCCCATTACGCTCGCGCCCGAATTATTAATTTATATTGTGTGCTCGCGGATAAAAAATTCAAGTTCGCCTCTTTCATTTCAGTCCGCTCGGAAAGTATGGAGCTCGTCTAGCGAAACTCGTTAAATCTTCCATAACACTGTTACGCGAGCCCGCCTGAATAATCGAACGAAAATGAATCGAGCGCGGCCGATTCGTTTTAGCGGCGAAAAGCGAAAAGCACGCCGCGCGCGTTTCAGCCCCGGGACGCCGCGCTCTCCGCCTCCTCCGCCGCGCGCGAGATAAATACGTTTCGATAAAACGAGCCTTCCATCGAGGAGAAATCGGCGAAACGGTCCGCTGAAATATTGAGGCGCGCGCGCCCGTCGATGAGCTCGCGCATTAGCCCCGCGCGCGAGCGGAACACCTGAAATCGCGCGGATACAAAGCGCACCCAGAGGCCCGATGAAAAATAGAGGGGAAATCTCGGGGCGCGCGCGTCGCGTCTCAATTATCGAGACACGCGTCCCGTGTATCCATTAGGCGATTGGCTGTCGGGTCGCGTGCGCGCCCCGCCGCCGGGGGAGTGCGTCCGCGAAATTATATGCCGTAGACGCTCGGACGGGCCGCCGGCGCATATCCGGGCCGATGGGGGACGCGGCCCGGCGCATAAGCGCTGTCTCTGTCGGCGCGCACGGGGAAAGGTAAGTGACACATTGACGGGAGGCTGACCGCCGCTTGGCAGCCGCCGCCGCCGCCGACGCCACCGGACCCTATCCCCTGGGCGGCTAGTTACCGCATGATTGGCCCTCCATTACCATAGAGCGGGACTCCGCGCCACGGTTAGCGATGCAAGATGACACGACGCCCCCGCGAGCCTGCAGCCGCACCGCGACCATATAGCTCTCTGTTCTAAAAGTCGCTCTGCACGTTCAACGGTTAGCTAAGATAGCTCAACTTTTAACAAATAGGTAACAAGATTATTCGTTAATCATTATTCATAGATTAGACCTTAATTAATTTTTATCATATTATAGATATACTTTTGCAAAAAAACCTTGAAGCTCTCATTTATATTTTGAAGAACATGCAGAAACAGATAATGCACTTTTCAGATTATAGACATGCAAGGGACTTCTTTTTTTTAAATAAATGTACGAAATATTACTTATAAGACGTCAGTGTTTATAAGAAACGATGTTTTTTGTAATAGATATTTAAATTTTGGATAGAACTAGGAGTTCCTTAGAAGGCTTACAATTTTTTTCCTTAAAATAAATAATTATTTGCACATTATAGTTAAAATTGTGAAATACACAATAGACTTATTGAACATAAAAATAAGTGGAAAAGAATTAGTTTATAAAAAAAAAACGTTTTCTGTTTAATTTAACTTTATTGTACACATTATTACGTTTAGCAACCAAATTAACAAAATTTCTTTTATATTTAAATGAGACGTAGAAAGGCATCTCAATAATGGGCTTTCTCCCACGCAATCAGCGCATCCGGGGCCGCTTAAATAAAGTTTGGCGCGAAGGCAGTCGTTTCCAGCTCGACAATCGTCGCCGCTTGAAACATCGCCGGTACGTGCGGGTGCCCACCCCTCGGTGGAAAATAGCCGATATAGCAGCGCGGAAGCGCAGGAACTGCTAACGCCCGCTATCCCCGGTAATTTAAGAAACCGATCGAGGAGCCGCCTCTCCGCGGAAAACGCCGATTCGACGCGAAAGAATCGAGTCGTGCGAGGGGCTCACCGTCCTCGGCCCCGTGGGAACTGCAACGCCGGCGAGCGCGAGCTCATCTGCCTTTTCCGGGCGCCGAGACGCAAGCGCGCGCGTCAGCCAAGTGGAAACGGACCGGAGGTGTCGGCCACGCCGGGCATCGATCGCCTTGATGCTGAGTTGGGGACTCTTTTTTTTTAAGAAAAAATCATTCGCAGGTTGAAAAAATAATGATTTTTTCATAATTACTCAAACATTTCGATTGCGGACGTATCGTGAAAAGGTGAGCGCACCGGGGGAAGCTCATCAGCAAATTAGAATCTCGAAAGCAAGAGCGCAACCCTTTCGTCGTTATTCGCGCGCACCTACCCTTTTTCTCGCCGGCGGCAGAAAAGCCAGCGACGCACCTTCTAAGGTTTTTGCCTTATCTGCTCGCCCTATCCGAGACGAAAGGGGAGTCCGCTGGCGCTGGCGCTGCCGGGACCGACGGCTCGGGCGAGCGTAGATGGATAGACGCGCGCGTATGTAGACATGTGAGGGTGCACTCGCTTAATTACACCGACGGCCTCCTGGGAGAGCGCCAGCTTCGCCGCGGAGAGCGACCTCGTCCCTCTCTTTCTCTCCGGCTCGCTCCGTGTTTTCGCGCGGTCTCGCTCCCTCGCGCGTTCGGGGAGCCATAGACCTCTTTTTTTTGCGCGCTCTCTCATTTTGTTTTGAGGTGGATTTTTTTTATTTCAGCCAGCGTCTTTCATTTCTCTCGCGCTCCTTGTAATCTCTCAGGCTGGGCGTGCACTGCTTTGTGCGCTTCTTGCTCTTTTTCGCGTGGTTTTTTTTTTAGAGAGATTCAAGCGAGAGCTAACGACTGACAGATGTCTTTGTACGTGGGCACGGTTTTTTCGCGGCTAATTTTTTGTCTTCTCCCTTGCGGATTTTGTCCGTCTTTTTGTTGACTTTGCTTACGATGTGCTGTTCACTTCTTATATTGCAGTTGCCTATAGTCAACGTCATGACACTTTTACCGAAGGATTATATTATTCAATTTTAGTGACATTTTATTTCAAAGGTTTGTACTGATTAGTATTGATTGTTATTGGTTAAGAAATTGTAAATTGACTTGACATTCATTAAAATGTAATCTCGATTTATACATCGACTAGTAATCGTCAAGGTGAACCCTCAAAATAAAAAATGCACTGTAAAATAAAATTTCGTAGTGAAATACTCAGCATCCCTAAACCTCGCTCTCGTTGCACGTCTAATCTACTTAACAAAGGCCGGAGCAGTCGGCAGCCGGTTCGCCGAGATTTCCGAAGGCCGACTTGCATCGGTCGAGTTTGCATCCGGCGCGATTCCCCAGCGGGACGAGCGAGCCGGTCGCTCGCGATGCACTCGCTCTCGCCGGAGAAATTCCCGCCTCGACGTTACTTAAGCTCGGGCTGCGGTCGCCCCCGCGCGCCCGTCTTCTAATTCGCCCGAGTGGAGATGCCAGCGCTCTCGAGCACCGCCATGGATAATTCAGGGCGCGCGGCCCAGGACCGCGCTGCGATCGGCGAGCTCGGATGCTAATTCCGGAAGACGCGCTCGCGTGTGCGCCCATCACGTGCTTGTTAAGAGAAGTTACGCGGAAGTTGGTCGTTCGATTCAGCGTTGCTTTACCCGAGTGAAATTCATGTGTGTGTAATTTACGAATTACTTTAGGGCGTTCGCTATGTTTTTTTACGATGAAATGAAAACTTGGCATAATTTCTCATTGAAGTAATAAAAGTGTAAAATTATATTCTTATAAAAATCGAATTAATAACACACAAAATAATTGAGTGTACTTCAATCTTACGTAATTTTAATTTTACTAAGGAGTATAAAATTCTCCTTGATAACTATTTTCTTGATAAGATACTTGTTTCGTAATTGTAGATATGGAATATTACCTCTACCAATTTTATTTTATTCCTTTATCAGAGCATGCAAGAAGATTATTTAAAAAAAATTTTTTACGATCGACCGAAAAAAAGTAGCAGAAACTACAGAACCAATAATTTATTGCAACAACGTTCAATTAATTTTAATAGCGACAAACTTTGCGCCATCTCGTTCGACATATCTCGCGTCATAACTCGAGGGCACACGCGCAGAGCAGCGGGGCGCGCGGAAGCGACGCATTTAAGCTCTCGATCCTCGTCGCATTCATCATCCAGGCGCCTGTTAGCGGGGGCGAACTGTTCTCTCCACCGGCGGGCGCGCGCCTAATCTCGAGGCCATAAATAAGATAACAATTTTTCATCCCGGCCGAGCCCGCGACGAGGAAAAGAAGTTCGGTGGCTACTGACGTGGTATATACGGTGATACCGCGAGGGTCGCGGAAAAAGTTCGCAACCCTCGTTACCCTGGCAGTATCGAATTCCAATTAGATGACGATCGCGTTTCCGGAGTCGAGCGGTTTTTTTATGCGCGATTTGCGGACGGAAGGGGGCCGGAGGAGACGGCACCTGAAACGCGCATCATGAGCGGTCTCGCGGGAAAAACGCGCTGGAAGTAATTCGACGGCGTTTTGGGATTTCTTTGATTTCACCGTTGTGCCGGTGGTTTTTAGTTATGGACGAATAATTCGGTCGTCTAATGGAATTTTACGACGATGCTGCGCATTTATTTAGTACAACTAAAGTGAACGTTTTGTTATCAGGTTATACATGATTTTCTAAATATTTTCTTGTCATATGCATAATTTAAAATTATCATTATTGCTGGTCGTATTTTAGTCAGCCAAAATTGACTTGAAAAGTCCACAATCTTTCATCATGCTGCGATGAAAAACCGTATAAAAAGTCAAAATTGTATTCTATCAAAATAACCAAACATTTGAAAAATATCACGTTCTCTTAAGTTTAAAGCTTTGATGTTTTTTACAATAATAGTATACTCAACTCCAAATAAAATTGTAAAGAACAATGCACTTTCGGAAACCCAATATTTTTCGCCGCAACCCACTCTCGGCATCAAAATAAATCATCCACTCCCACCGTACGGCGTCCCGCATCAGGCTCCTCGATACATCCCGTCCGCGTTACGTAGAAACGCGATCCGACGCATCGGAGGCAGTCCCCCGCGGAGGATACGAGTAACGCGCCGCCGGGGTAGGTATGCTCGGGGCACAAAGGACACGGCCGGAGAGGACACACTCCAGCGGCGCTGCGACAAAGCGAAAGATCAGCGCGACTCGCGGTGCCGTCCCCCGGGCATATATCTCCGTGTGCGAAGACGCCGCGAGTCGGAGGGTCGCTCCGATTGGCGACGCGCTTTGTCTGCCACCCGAGTGTTTTTCGATTGTTGCTCGGCATCTTCGACTCGTCACGCCACGGCGAACTTGCAGATTGGACGAGGGACGTGAGTGGCTTCACTTGACGGGGGTGTACTGGCTAATTGATAGTTTGCGAGGAAAAAAATGATGTGGCTTACTTTATTTAGATATATGTATACCGTAGGCAAATTGTGATCGAAGCCTTCACTTCACCTTCACTACTTTGTGAGCCTACACTCGCTTATAATCTTTCTTATTTCTCATATAATTATCTATGTATACATTTACAATGTACAAAGGAATGAATATCATGTACCATAAAATTAAAACGACGTCTATCTGCATTCATGACTCAGATGCTTACCCTACTTTCTTGAACTTGAAGTTATTTACACAAGTGCTGCTTTTCCGGCAATTGTTCCACTGTTCTTACACATTTTTTTCTTGTCAAATTACATCAGGTATTATTCTCGCAATATATAATGGCCTACTAACAACATACCCAAATTCACGTGGCAATCCATTGATTAAAGTAAACCTATATACCTCCACACCGGCCTTCTTAATCCGCCGTCCGACTATATTCGTACAGCGAAAGACAGTCCACTCGAAGTGTGCTGAGGC
Source organism: Eurytoma adleriae (assembly GCA_900480045.1). Classification (NCBI taxonomy): domain Eukaryota; kingdom Metazoa; phylum Arthropoda; class Insecta; order Hymenoptera; family Eurytomidae; genus Eurytoma; species Eurytoma adleriae. The sequence continues at coordinate 162,851 of UXGC01000092.1, forward strand.
AGGGGAGGATCGGGGTGTAAGTGCGCAGACCGGGCGCGACTGAGGAGAGTTTACGTCGACAGGGCGCGGTAAAGCCCCGGAATTGTGGGCTTCTAACCCGCGCTCGTGTCCTCTCCAGAGACCGCGCGCCACAGGAGAGAGAGAGAGAGAGCCCGAGTATTGAAAATTACATCTTAGCCCGTAACGCACGTATACACCAGCATCTCTATTTCCAGTCGCGTAACGACGTCCGATTTTACCCCCTTCCGCCGCGCGATGCTGATACTTTGGAGCGCGAAAATGGTCTCTATTTCTGCGTAGGAAAGTAAAACATTTCTTTCCCTTTTGCAGATTCAAAGAATACCGATCACCAAGACGATCAAATACTAACTATTTTAGTCTTTAAAAAGTATAATTTAAAATTTTAAATATCAATTTTCTAAATAAACATGAAAGTGAGTGAAACAAGATTTATTTCTTAGGTATTTTTTCAAAGCTTTTTATTATAATAACGGGAAGTCTGTAATCGAATAAACAGAAAGACTATGGCTATTTTGAAGACAAAATTAAATTTTCTCTCTATCCAGAAGCTACTTCTATCCGAAGAGCGGCAAAAACCGTTTCCCATACATAAGTCAGACAGTATCGAAACATCAAGAGAGACACTCTCCGTACCATCAAGATTTTCCCGAAAGGCGTAGATTTTACGATTCATAACACGCCCACGCATGCCGCCGGCAAAAACACCCGGGAAAAATCTCGGCATACATGCATAATACGGCTGCGTGAGTCGCAAGCCGAAGCGCCTCGGCGAGATCAAAGCGCCGAGTCGCGTGCGCGCATATCGAAAAACGCAGCAGACGCCGGGGCGAGAAGCTCGCAGTCGGAAGTAGATGCAATATTGAAAGGCCGAGGCGCGAGTCGAGTTATCGGATGACAGGTAGGGACGGGAACTTCCGCGGCGCGGGAGGGACGTTTAGCCGGAGTTTAGGAGTCGCGGAAACTTTTCCCACGACCGACGTTCACCTCGCCGCCGCCGCGCGTTTTATAAGGCATAAAGTTGCGCGGATGTATATTGTATGGATTTTATACGCTTGCGCCTTATGAAAAGGGCGGCCGCGACGCGCATCTCGTCATTGCTCCGGCTTCGACGTACCGCCGGCTCAATAAACCTAAGTGATTTTGCGATCGTATTTTCGTGGTTTCATTGCCGCGATCGACTTCCTTTTTATCATTCTTTTATCCGCTCGGTTTACGGCGCGTTTACGCTTTTACGAGGAGCATTTCAATTCAATAATGTAGTCGATATGTTGAATAGCGAGATAAAATAAGACTATAATTGAAAAAATAAAGTGCTATAACCGCGTTAGTTATAGATGATTTAAAAATGTAATTACTTAAGAAAATGATTCAAAATTATCGAACGAGACTGTTAGTTGAGAAAAAAGCGCAATTCGTCATTGTGCTGAAGTGTGAAAATTCTTCGTTTCCTTTATTTTTTTTTTTAATGTTGCAGAAAGAGTAGCTTTAGCGAATCATTGTGACGGGTGAAGTGTCAATTCTCAGGGGACAATCGTAAGCGAGCAAAATTCATTCGTCGAGTTACTCGCGTCGCATTAATTTCGTAATGAGATCGACATGTTTTGTAACGAGCCGTGTGTTTCATACTCACGTTTACCTGCGTATTCTCAATTACTAAATTGTGATTACTTATAAAATCGATAACGCACTTAAATTATGATTTTAATCGTAACATAAGTTACGAGTTCAATTTTAAATAAAAATTTGCAATCAACTTAATTATCACACCTCCGTGAAAAGCTTGCCAGCACCTCGAGCGAAAAGTAAATAGCGCAAGCTCCCTTCCGCAAACGCAGAGGACATAATCGAGCGGCCCACACCTCGAGCCGTAAAATCCAAGAGAGTCGGCATCCCGGGCCTGCGGTATATATCTCGAGTTACAGACATCGTCGGCGCGGCCGAGATGGGTGCGAGCGGGACGGGAGAGGGTCGGAGTATATCGCGTTGCAGCAGCGACGCCGGCCGAGAGAACGGAAATCATAGGCAAAGTCTCGCTCGCCGGCTGGCCGAGTTGGTAATTGGCAATATGAGTGGATTCTGCAGGAGACTGGCTGCTGCTGCTCGGGGTCACTCGCACGGCCCTGGGATTTTCTCGCTGGGGCGAGGAGTCGGCGCGAGCGAGACGCAGCGTGTCTTCTCCCTTCCGCCGCCTGCACTCCGCGCGCGCTCCGGGGATGATGCAGGAATCAAATTGAGTTTCATACTCGCCGCCCCGAGATACACTCCCTCGCTCTCCCTCCGCGCTGCCGAGGTGTAGCCCGCTCTCTCGCTTTACGTCGCCCGGGTATTTATCGTTTTTCTCGAGGACGCGGCCGCGGACGTCGTTTTTACCTTTCGCTCGATGTTTGTTTAGGACTTCTTCCATAAAATTTTGCTCGTGTAAGGTTTTAATGAAAATCTCTGATAAAAAATTCGCTGTGCAGTAATCGGTTTTGAAACCGTTGAATAAAAAGCCTGAAATATATTTTAATAATGACGATAAAAACAAATTATGTGCAGAATAACATAAATATTTGAATTGCATATAAATGCGTGAAAAGGATCATATCGTATGACCTCGGCGTTAAATCATCCTCAAGATGAAATTATTTTTAAGGTCATGCTATTTTTTCTTATAATCACGTTATTACCTAAGAATAGTTCAGGTCTGTGTATGCAAAATTCATTTATTTTTCATCATTTATTTATACGGATATAGTAATCGCTAGTTTCATTTACTATAATCTATATTTCACAGTTTTTATTTCTACATAATTTTTAACTATCCAACACTGCATTTACCAATGAAAACAAAAACGTGTATAAAAACATATTTTTGATTTCGCAATTTTGCATCCGGCAATCTGATCTCGTGAACCGCGCGAAAATAATGAAAACCAGCGAGGCGCGATTGGGGAGGGGCGGGTATGGTATATCGCGGGCATTCGAGTGGCCGGCGGCGCGGCATGAATTTCGGTCGGTTCGAGGCTCGTTCGCGGGGAGCACAAAGCGGTCTGCCGGACTTAACGCGATTAGCAGAGATACTACCCCGCGCGCCTCTCGTTATCCGCGGCCCAGACGTCGGACCCTCCCGACCCGGCGCTCCTTTACACCCTCTTTAGCTCGCCCTTAGCGCAGCGCCGACTTTTAATTTCGTTTCCTGCTTTTGTTTCTCAACGCCGACCCAATTGAGCTTGCTGCTTCCCCGATTATATTTAATGCGAGTTACAATTATAGTTTAAAAAATTCTCTGCTTACTTGCAAATGCGAATCATTAACATTGTTTTACACGCAGAACCTTAGTATTGATGGATAGGAGGCAGCCTTTTTTGGAAAGATTAACTTAAAACACGTGCCGTAAAATTGTAGTGGAACTAATCATACTTTGATGACGAAGATATAACTTTCATCCCGAAATAAACTACTAAATTGGCTCCGAGCGCAAAGAATCCAGCCGCACCGTGAAAAATGCGGTCGAATTTTCAAAAGCGCGTCATCAAAGTCCGCGCTGACGCTCGTTCAGCGGAGAAAGGGAAAGAAGCCAAAAGAGAGAGCTCGGCCAGCGGCGAGAGAAAAAGGTCGAAATGTCGGACGTCGCGCGGGCCCTCGGCATAATCCCGTGACTTGCGAATCTCATTAAAATCATCGGTGCGTGCTGCGCGGGGACGTCCTCCCGACTCCATTAAGATGACCACGTCCCCGTGATATTGCTCAGTCTTCAGCCAGGCATTTCCTCGGCCTTTGACGGGGCGGGCAAAAAGAGAGGGAAAAAAAGCGCATCGCGGAAAAGGCGAGCAGAGGCGCGTATAAGCACGCCACGGGAAATTTGAATAATGTCCTTTATCGCGCCCCCTCCCGCCGCTGTATCTCGCGAGCGCGCCCTCGAGGTCAAAGGGCGGGGAGCGTATCGCGCGTATTACGGGCCCGGGCTTTTTATTCCTCGGGGCTTTGGTATCGTAAACTCGACGCCGTAAAGGAGGGCTACTTAGGACCGCGACGCGAGAACTCCGTCGGTAGATGCCACGCGAGATAGTGCTGTATGGGTGTAAGCGGGCGATGGTACGGCGGTGGCATCAGACGTACGTCGATACTATCGCCGGTAATGATCGTGAAGTTTTCGATAGGTGGATTAATTGTCACGCACGTGAGAGCATTTGTATTCTATGAAACGGATCACGTAAGGATGATTGATACGATTCCTTTTATTTTTATTGTCAGTTGATAGCGCGTTTTATATTCTTCGGATGCTTGGAGGCTTCGTGTGAATGATTTAGAAGATGAGTGTGATTATTTTAATAGGGTGGATAAACATTTTTAAGTACAGTTTTAATGTCACTCGTGAAGATTAATGATAGTCGGAAAATTCGAAAGTTATTAATTTTCTTTTCGAGTTCTTTTGAATAACAAATTTTGTAAACAATTTTAAGCAAGTTTCTCCAAATTCTATAAAGTAGATGCTGAGAAACACTCAAACTTCTTGACCAAGTGAGAAAACTGGAGCTCGGATTTCAGTCGAGCGTCGGACTTTGCAGTTCTCCATTACAAGTTGAAAGTGGCTGGTCCGCTTAGATGCCCATCTTTTTCCGCCGTAGCGATTAAACATTTCTCTCTCCTTCCCTCGCGTAATTTGTAGAAGAAAGAGATAGCGAAGGGTTAGGAGCCGAGAAAAAGGGTTCGGCTCGCTCGGCAAGAGCGGATAATGCGACCCCTGAGATGCCCAACCCTGAGTGATCTACGACGACGGCGCGTACGTAGCGTCGGTCACTCTTCGGAAAAAGCCCGCGGAAACGAAGGATTCGCAAGAGAAGTCGGGCGACACGCGAAGGGATCCGCCTTCGGGACTTGCGGGAGAAACGTCTGATTTAAATGCCCCTGCTAATGCCTTACCGAAGGCTGTAAACTGACAATCAAGAATGAGTTCGCTTTTTGCTTACCTAATTCCTTAAATGTAATTTTAACAAATACAGAAAAAAGCGCCTTTTTCATTTCAATTTTATAAAAATTTAAAAGAAAATTCCAATAAAATGAAGAATTGCCGAATGGTGGAAAAATTAGTCAGCTCGTTCAAATTTAAATATACGCCGGCACGCCTCTCAACTTAGCCAAGTCCCATCAGACGGGCAAATTTTTCCAGTTAACGGCGCGCCGACGATTTGTCCCGTCGAAAATTAACCTACCGCGAAAAATATGCAAATTCGAATAAAAAACCGTGGGGGCTGGGCGGGTGCGCCGCTGACTATCCGAGCCCTTCCGCGCGGCACTCGTTACACGCGACCCGCCGACGGCGCGAAAACTCATTAACGAATGCAAACGAGGTGACGTTATGGACAAATTTAATAAAATCGTGCACGCGCAATTAGTTTCCGTCGCTCGGTAAACAGACTCTCCGAGGCTGCTGGCGATCCATACATTACTGCTACCTGTATGATTTTGAATTTCCTGCGCATTCCTATTTATTACAATATTATTTGTTACATTTTTAAAATTCTGATAAAACAATAATGGATTCATGCAAAATATAGAGTATAACATACGTATTTATCTCTCGTATGAAAAAGGAAATATTTAAAAAGTTACATTTTGCAATTGTTACTACTTATGTCGGATGAAATCTTGATTTTTCTACTTATTTTAACTTCACTTTCCGAAAAACTCTAAACAAAACTAAATTTTTATATGTTTCTCTATATTTTTTCTCACTTATAATTCGTGGGCATTGTCCTTTATCCACGTATTTTTTCAATCCATAGAAACACGTTCAAACATTCAAAATCCAAATCTTAAAAAAATACCTCACATTCTAGATAAATAAGGACGCTCGAAAGGAGAGCAGACCGAGAGCTTTAGAACGTGAAAGTCGCAGGGCTAGAACACGTAGCCGGGCGACGTCGCGTCCGAGGCGGGAAAGAAGGGGATTCCCCGGAGATCCCGGAGAGCGCGCGCGCCTATTTTTCACGCGCTTCGCGCGAGCGAGACTAAAAAGGAAGGAGCGCATTATTGCATTGTCCAGTTTGATAGAATCCCGAAATCCTTCAGAGGTGGAGATACGCGGACCGCCTAGCCAATGCCACCCTCCTCTCCCCCGAGGGCACCACCGGCAACCCATCAAACTTTTAGCCGCGAACTCACGGATTCGCCTCTGCTTTTTTTTTATGTTGACTGCCCTCTTCGTACTGACGAATACGAACCTTTCTTTATTATAGTTTTTTATTACTCTTTCAGCACTTGGACTGGCGAGTTGGCTCGTACCCAGTCCTATAGTGTGATTTCTTTATATTTGATATAGATTTGATCGTCGCATGGTTTTACCTTTCAATTTTATCCTTATATAAGACAGGAATTTCACAAAACTGATGATTTTTACTACTGTTTATTTTAAACAAAATACAACTGATCACATATTAAACAATTGCATTTAACCGCATAAGAAAGAGTAACAATTATAAGTAGCGCCTATTAATTTTTTTTTTTTTAAATTGTTAGGACTTAACTTTTAACCCAATGATCACATTTGCAGTAAGGCCTATGTTCACCATTAATATTTCTCCAGTAACGACACGGTGAGTCAACATCTGGGCATTTTTTTGTGCAAAAGCTTATGTCACTTTCTTCACAACGTCGCTTTATTAATACACCTAAAAAGATGAAGAGAATTTAAATTATTAAATATCACACAATTACAATAAATTTATAAAATTATTTAAGAATGTTCATCAAATAACTCATTTCTTTTTACCTTCAGCAGAGATAATCATGACGATTGCGACGAAGATCAAGAGAAGCTTCATTTTGATTTGCAAACGAAAGCGTAGTTGAAAACAAACTAATTCACTTTACTATTAGGCGTCATCTTTTTATGAACAAAATTTACCTGTTTTAGAATATTTTATCAGTGACAAATAAAAATATTCAATAGAATTAAGGTCGTGAAAACAAAGAGAAGCTATGGAATTTCACTTCGTGATGCCTTAACAATGGCCTATTTTAATTCATTGGATTTGAACTTGTTTGCACAAGTGCCTATGAGTTACGAATTCAAGAAGTTTCGCTTAGACTTTTAAATACTCGTATAGGCTTCACGATCTTAACATGGAAATATAAAATTTTATTCAAATCACTAAAAAAGTTAATATTTCAAATGAAAAAAACGCAGAAAACTAAAATCCAATAGATCACCCGCATTTTTAATTTGTCTTAGCTACTCGGTACCATGAACGTGCGGAGTCCGTACGGGCAGAAGGCGGTCGTCCCAGGTGTCGGGGCGGAGGTCACGTGATGAATATTGCAGAGGGCGCTTATTGTTTTCTCTCACAAATCATCCGCCGATGTCTCACGGGGTGTGCTCCTCGGCCCGATGTTTTATTCTCGGCCGATACGCGAGGCGCCGGGCAAAGGGGAAGAGAGCCGTGACGCGCGGATATTAGTCTTACTTTTCTCTCCGCCAGCTTCTTCCACGACCAGCCGGACGATATTCATTTCGTATTCCGCGGTGGTCAACTATGCCCGCTAAAGGAAAGACGAATTACAAGAATTTGTATCGCACTCCTCTCGCTTGAGCGGTCATATTTCTCCCCGGGATCCGCTGGACGCTGCTTTTCACGAAAGTTTTCTCAAGTCGATTTGCAAGTTTTTTCGTTCAATCAATATTTTTACGCGCATTTACCAAATGGAGGCTTTCAAACTTTCGCCGCCGTGTCATAACTCCACATAAAAATCCGACAAAAAAAATTATTCCTCATCGAAAATTTATAAGACTCGTTTCTTTATAAGAGCCTCGAATCCCGAAAATCGTTGTAGCTCGCGTCCGGCCGGCTTTTTTCCCCGCCCCTGCCTTTTTTCGATCACGAGTTGCAGCCCCCGAGTGCTCCCGCGTGTAAGTTCGCGTACTTTACGAGTGCGGTCGGGGGTATCGAGGGTGGAGGCGGGGCCGGCCCCGCTAAGGAAGGAACAAGGCCTCCTCTCTCTATCCTTTTTTTTTCTCCTCTCTCCAATTCGGGCAACAATAATTTTGCAAATAACCCGACGGTATGGCTGCGTCGCTAAATAATGAAGCACCGGGTCGCGCACTCGGAGATATTCAATTTACCGGCGCGACCCCGAGGCGAGAAGGCGCCGCGCCCCGACGTACGAGGATGTAGCCGAGAAATTCTGCCGGATATTTACGATGCGGATAAAGAATGCTTAAGAATAAATGCGGCCGCACTGTGTTTTTTTCGGAGCCCTTCTCCTGTCCCAGCAATTTATATAGTTCTAAATAAAGTACCTTTCTTTATCATCCGATTTTCATTGCATTTCCTTTCATTTTAGTTTTATTGAACTTTGTTATCTGTCCTATATCATATCGATTGAATGAATATTGTTACCATGTAAAAATTTTTGAATAAAGCAATAATTGTAGCTGCATCAATTCTATTATGTTCCTCTGTATAATAATTATTAACCAAATTATCGAACTTCGAAACTTGAGCACTATATAGCTGTCCATCATTTTTCAATTTTCTGCTTGACGGACCTATAAATGTAAAATTTCGTAGAAAGTCATTATTGAAATGAAAAAAAGTAATTTGAAGAAATCTCAAAGAAACTTTCTAATTTTCCAATCGATCAGCGTCGATAAACAGACGATCGACCTGGGCAGCGTCGCGAGTCCCGGCGAAGATCCGGCCATGCATGTAAAATCGCGAAGAGGCGAAAGCCCCGGCCGGCACTGCTTATGCAGAGACAACGCGGTCCGTCGGAGCGTCTCCTATAATTGCGAATTCTCTTTCTGGCCTTCGGGAATCCCCGAAGGCTCGCCGCGCACACATCGCATCGAACGACCTGCCGGAACGATCCGCAGCCACCTCCACCGATCGCCATTCTTTCCTTTCTTTTTCAGAAGGAAGCAAAGGAGGAGGGAGAAAAAAAATCGGCGCAATGGAGTCGCGCCTATATACAGAAAAATCCAGATCCGCGCGCGTCGGCGGAGGGACGAAGGGAAAAGTAACGCGGCGACATTAAGGATATCGGCGAGGCGACGCGTAGGCAAATACAGTTAACTTGGCGAGGCGCTGTTTGCTCAAGCCACCGAACGGCGGCGAGAGAGCGTCCGATCGGATCCCGCCGCGTATATCCCTTCGCCTTCAAGTTAAATAGTATAATGGCCAATTTAAAATGTCCCGCTGAGTATATATCTTAGATCCCGTGTTTGCGGCGCGAGCGCAAGCGTGTGTGTTTGAGCTGGCCCCGGCGCGATAAAAGTCGCGGGGAGAGAAACTGCGGCGAAACCACTCGAACCCCATGGGCTTCAACTTTGAATTGTGCTCCTCTCTCTCTTTTCCCCTCTCTCCCTCCAGCACGTTACACACCGAGATTTCCCGGTTTCATGTCTTGTACGCGGTCCCCACCAGGTAAACGTCTCCGATCTCGAGATTTCCCTTTGCTTTGGGACTTGTTATTGACAGCGTAAAATAAGCTTTCTTTTCTTCTTTTTAAAAAAAAGTAACTTTTCTTCTTTCAAGTGTCAATAAATTTATATATAGTTTAATAATCAATTTCTCAACATTTTTGCTACGAATTTAGTTAATGTTCATTTCGTCGTTATTTTTAAAAAACATATTTTTGTCAAATAAGCGTAAATCCGATACTTTACGCACCAAATGAGTAATAGAAGTCACAAGAATCGACAGATGTACAAGTTGTGTACACTATTTTACAATACCTAACAAGTAAACTCCGATAAAATTAGATAATGAATCATTTTACTTCTGCAACCAGTCGACTAAAACGTTTAAGCCACTTTTCGATGTTTAGGTCAAAATAATTAAGTAAATGAATTAATATATAAATATCAATCATTCCTACTTATACTTGACAGAGAAAACTGACAATATTCTTATAAATTTTTGAAGAAACGAACGCTTGCGTTTTTCCTCCGATTTAAAGGGAATAATGATATCTGGATAAACAGTGCGTCCGCTGCAATATAATTGGTCGCGCCACATTGTCGCGGTGCACTCGGACGAGTGCATGCGCCCCTTTTGTCGCGCTAACAAAGTGAATCGAGCCGGGGCAGCAGCGCCGGCGGGCCAAAGGGAAATATTTAAAAGCGCGAGCGCATACGCGACTCCTCCTCCGCCTCGCTCCTTCCCGGCGGCGTCGCCGGCTTCAAGAGGGACTGCATGAATTCTAAATCTCCGCGGGCGAGCGCGTCGCGATTCCCGCGTGGCGCAATTTGACTTAATTCCGCTGCAGGGAACTCGATTAAAAAATCTCGTCGGCGACATTGTCTCGTCTCCTTTCGGCGAGGCGGCCGCCCGCCCCGGCGCCTTGGGGCTCGGCCAATTTCGCAGCGAGCACGGCAAACCTCGTAAAAATTTATAAAAAAAAAAAGGAACGCATATATCGCCGGGCCTCCCTTATTACGCGCGGCCGATGAAAGCCGCGGGCTCATTACCGGGAGTTGGCCGAGTTTAATTGAAAAGTCTTTGTTTCGCGTGCAAATATGTAATTGCATCGCCGGCAGATTATTTGAATTATGCTGTTTGACTTTGTTTAGCCTAGCGTTGCTTATTCGCTTCCGACTCGGATATTAACGAACTACTTAAAAATTTCATTTTTACGGAATCAAATAGAGAATGTGAAATATGAATACTCCAAAAATGTTATTATAATATCGTAGAATATTAGATATTATAAATAAAAATAAATGGTTTTCTGAGTTTATTTTTGATTTCCTAATGTAACAGCATCGATTAGGTATAACAACATGTTTAGATTCATTCGTCACAACACTTTTTTCGCATAAAACATGATCTACATATCTATAATTTAAAAATATAATTTACCGTGATTAAAAAATTTTTTAGAACCTACTTCCCTTAAATTAAAAGAAAAGATTATTACCATGTCTTACTTATTTATCTCTTCATTCTGTAGGAAATAGTTGCTTCCTGCCATCGAGACGTTGCATGAAGACCGTCCAGTATATTGCGTCAGCGGCTATATCTCACCTGTCCGTCGCGATGCCCCGTGTCGCGCGGGGCGCGAAAAAAGAAGCGGCGCGTCGGTCGAAGTAAAAATGGCCCTGTCGGCCCCCATATTAAGCGCGGGGTGGACTAACGGGCGAGCGAGCGAGTCCAGAGGACACCCACGGGGCCGTCGGCGCGCGGGAGACGCAGTTTAAATAAAACATCCGCCTTGCAGCTGGGACCGGCACTCGGATAAACAAATTAAGCTGCAGATACCGGGGACATTTCTCAAACGAGCAACTCGGCCTGGGAGTTCGATACTTGGGAGGCGGATTTACAGGTGAGAGAGCGGAGCTGGCTGTTTTATGCATGGAAACGATAAAGTTCTATCGCTTTGCCCACAACTGCGCATTCGTAACCTTGTCTACTGCAGTGCTGATTTGGCGCCTGCGGTACGCTGGACTAATACATGATTGCAATTCTCTAATAAAATTTCATTATCGAGGGCCAAAATTTTAATTTAAATTATAGTAAAAAAAGTACATTGTATTTTTAAAAAGATATTAATTAATTAATTTTTCCATGAAAAATCTCTGTTTAAAATAACGATATTGTGTAACACCAAGATTTAATAAAAGTACTACTAGAGAACTTAAAGTTTCAACATTTGTGTGCAACATTAAGCTATGCATTAAAAAATGGGAATAAATCACACTTGGTGGTAGTAGCACTGAAGCGATGTTACAACGCCTCCCGCAAAAAGGAGCCGCGCGCCGCACACGTCAGTGTGGCCGCGGCGTCTCGGAAAAGCCGTCAATGCAGCCGCGTCGCGATTCTCGGCGCACAAAGGAAGCCAAGAAGAATCGGAGGGTAGAAGAAGAAGGAAGAGGAGGCGGGGGCGAGGGCCTCGTGGGAAGGGCCAGGACGATTAATCAGCTGTTGGCAAGCCGGCCGCCCGGAGAAACGTCCCAGGGGTGGCGACCCTCCACCTCCTCCCACCCGCGCCTTTTTCCCTCTCGCTCTCTCTCTCTCTCTCACTCTCTCTTTCTCTCTCTATCTCGACCGATCGTCTTACAATGCACGCGGAAAATGCCGATTCCTCGTTCTGTGGAAGGTGTTTGTGGGTGCGTACGCGCACTCGAGCGAGATATTCGAGAAAAACGCGCGTGTGGCCGATCGTGACTCGGAGAACTGTCTAAATATTTGGCTGTGATGCCACGTCCCCCAGGAGCTCGCGCTGTTACGCGGCTAGGGTCTGATGCATTTTTTTGTAAGGACAAGCATCCAGAATTTTCCTCAAGAATCGCGTTGTTCCGTGAAGTTTCTCAGCTATAAGTGTCAATGATTGTCGCTCAAAGTTTGCTTTGGAATGGTAGTCACTTTTTGGTCGATGACTGGTTACGGAAACTTTAGAATACAACAATTAAACGTTTAAAAAAAATGTGTAGTTGAAAAAATGTGTTTGGCATTTTCTTGGTTTTACGTGATTTTAAAGAAAATATACAATGTTATCAGCACTCGCTTCTTATATCAATATCTTTTTGAAATAGACATAATTCTCGCAAGCATTCCAGAAGTTGAATAATAACCGATCGTAAACATATTTTTATCAGCGGCATGACTATAATGATTTTTTTTTTTTTTTTTTTTTTTTTTGTATAACGAAAATGAATAGAATATGTAAATCATTTTACAGAGCACTTGTAACCCCATTTATCGTATTGAGCAATATTGATGAAGTACATTAGCTGATTGTATAGAATACAACAAAATCCACATGTAACAGAAAGAGTTAATTGTTATTTTTATAAAGAAATGCTGCAAAAGGCTAGGAAACCAGGTAAATAGAAATTGGGGTCAGGTAACAGAAAATGAAACGTTCGGAAAAACACCACTTGTATAAACAACTTCAAATTCATTAGAGTATTATAAGCTACAGGGCCGTCCTTTCAATTTTTATTTTTTCATTGTTAGTCTATTGTTATCTCTTCTTTTGAAATCGACACTATTATTATTAAATGATTGTATTTGGAATTTGATAATGTAGCTAATATTATCCGTAAATCTACCAGAAAACAAAATATTCAAATTTTGCCTATAAAATGAGAGCCTCAAGTAAGTCTAACCATAGTTTCTTTCGATACTTTATTCTACGACTTAGTCTGTTCTTCATTAAAAAAAGAAGAGAAAATGAAGCTTTTACTGATCTTGGTTGCAGTCATCATGGCTATTGCCATTGACAGTAAGTCTTAATATTTTTTGAAAATTAAAATAGGGTTAATGGATAGCGGTAAAATCAACTATATTACGTAGATCGTAAAATTATTATAAATTTAAAATATATTTTTTAAAAAGTAGGTATTAAATCTTTTTTCAAAATAACAAGAGAATTTCAGATTTTAAATTAGAACTGTAGTTTGACTAGTTTTACCTTAATTAGAGATTATTTTTTTAAACCGCGAGTTCTCTGTTTGTCTATTGTCTATATAATTAATTTCCATCAGTAACGTTTTTTTCGAGCTCATCTTAAATTATTTTAATCTGCACAGGTGCTAATGCTGTATACGGTGCATCCGCGCCTAGGAACCCCTGTGAAAAGTCAGATATAGAGGCTTGCGAAAAAGCGTGCCCACATGATTCCAACCCGTGCATGTATTGGCAAAAAAGATGGGTATTCGGAGGGCATAGAATCGTTTGTACCTGTGCTCGAGAGGGATTGTAAATATATAATGTTCATGTACATAGTCCATTATTTTAAGAGTTATTTCTTTAATAAATTCACTGAGTAAACCTTAATTTTAGTTCATGACTTTTTAAACCTATATAATGTTTACAAAATATGAAGAAATAAAAATATTTACAGTAAAATTTGTAACGAAAAGAAAACCGTGTATAAAAAGTGGGCAAGAAACTCGCGTTTTCCTGCCACGGGATTCGCTGAAGACGATTGATAACCGGTGGATCGTAAAAAAATTTCCCAGCGACACGACTATACATTTTTTCCTTGCTCGCTGAGCAAGTTAAGATTTACGCGAGTTTTACATTCGATGTTCGCGGCGAGGCCGGGACGATCCATCATTTACCCGTGTCCGCCGAGCAAAAGTATCCCGCGTAATCCCGCTTACATCGCGCTCCAGGCCAGAGGAAAACTTTCGGAAAAACACAAGTTTTTTCCGTCCCCGCTAGCGCGCTCCCCTCTTTTTCCGACTGTCACTCTCGCAGTCGAACCACTGGATCCTGCTGGCTTTTCTTCCGCTTCCGCTTTGAGACTCCAAGTCAGCAATTTGTTTTGTTGCGTTTTTTCGTTTTTCTAAAAACTATAATTATTTCGTACGAGTTACTATTTTTACATAAACTGCTGTTATAAATAAAAATTTTGTTTGTTTTCTAATTTTTACATAAAATACCTACGACAATTTATACAAAATTCACCCTCCCCTTATTTTTTATTTACTATTAAACTTACTAAAATCCTAAGTTTGATTAAAAAATACCTCAATTTTGAATAAAAATTCTTTACTTTACATTTTCTTCGCGATTTACTCCCAACAATAATTTAAATTTCGCGGCGTAATCAATTACGCAAATATCATCGTACTTTCATTTTATCGCGATCGTGAGTAATAAAAGGCGGAGGTAAAAAACGGGCAAGTGCGCGGTGGTAAGAAGAAAAATGCCGTAATGAATATTTCTCCGCGGCGCGGATTATCATAGCGAATGAGATTGCGCGATGAATCATTGATGAGAGCTGTCGACCGCAAGCTACGGCGCATGCATGAGGACTCGCCGCTTCCGCGATTTTTCTTTAAGGGGATGTAAACTTCCTACCCCCGCGCCGTGGCATCGCGGGCATCGGCCGAGATTTTTCCCTCTTTAATATTTCAAAACACCAAGTAAGTGCGTACTTTTCTCATTTTCTGCGCTATTCGAAATTTCTTGGCGTAGCTTAACTTATAATTTATGGATTCCTATGGGTTATTATTTCGTGATAGTTTTTTTAAAACAAGTTTATTTTTATTAATTTAAGTAATTTATGTTATGGAAAAAGTCAGTTATAGAAAGAAAACTTTAGCAGTAAGACTTCAATTGTATTGCTACAAGGAAGCACATTTCAAATTATTTCTATCCTGAGTAGCGAAATAAAAAATTTACATCGCTAAAATCATGATTTTAGATCATGTTTAAAATTTTCTTTTACAAAACACTTATACATTATTCTACCTAATAAAAAAATGCAAAACTAATGATGAATTAAAGCAAGGAAGACTTTCCTATTCATATTGACTATATAAGAATGAAATAAGCCTTTAATATTGCTGAATTTTACTTGATGAATCGACGAAAATTAATTTTGCTTAACACGAAAACACACTCTTAAAAATTATAACTATCGAGATCGTCAAAACGAAGTCTACTTCATCGGCACGCAATCGAAAAGTCAAACTCACCCGGCGGGCTTTTCCCAAACGACTAATAACCATTATACAGTCAGCGCGCCCGGGAAGCTCGGCTGGCGTCTCGGCACAAAACCGCCATCGGTGCGCGGCGGCGGCCCCCCCGGCGCTTTTTTAATTTCCATCACTCGCGAATTCCGTTCCGCGACAATTAGCGCTAAGTATGTGCGCGCGGGCTCGCGAACAATGGCCCCTAACGTCGGGCGCCCGCCTCCCTCGCCAGCGATTCGCGCGGCCCCGCGGGGAATTCGCCGGGCGCGAGCTGCGCGGCCGAGTCGCGCGCGCTACTTCGCAGTCGACCGACGCGATTATCCGCGCGTACATACGTCGATTGCGACGCGCATCCCCTCGCGCGAATGCATTACGCTGATTCCTTTCTTTTTCTTCTCCTCGCGCGCGCTGGGTTTCGCCTGATTAAAACGCAGGGAGGACGGCCGTTTGTCGTGATTATCGCGAGGTGACGTTCAGCAGCTGGGTACGAATTTGCGGGGGTGTCGTCGAATTTGGCGGAGAAGGTGGTTGAGATGCGACTACGAGGATACGGGGTCGTTAATGTCGTCGTTGAAATTGAAAGCTCGAGCTCCTATCGAGTGGGAATAAGAGTTATGAGTTTTGAATTTTAAATTTAATTTCTGGCCTTGAAAATTATAGTCTCCTGGGCCAGATGTGCTTCAAACTTATTTTCGATTATGAGATAGTGTAATTTGAATGTCAATGGATTTATTTAAACTTATCCAGCATATTCTCTCTAGCAAGTATGCATAATCTCTTTTTTCCAGCATAAAAATATAATAAGTGTACTCAAAATGCACAAATTAAAAGTGTTCAATACACTGGATATATAAACTTTATATCTTAAACATTTTATCATCAAAAATCAAGTTTTAATTTCTTTGAAAAAGGACAATCTACATTTTGTAAAACATTTTGTAACCATTATTTTGCTTTACCATTATAGTGCACCTCTTAAACACGTAATATCCTTTTTGCTAAACAAAATCCATTATTTTTCATCGAAAACTCACATAATGCCAACAAATGCAACCAAGAAACTTGCAAAAGATTCGAAACAGCTGAAAATCGTGAAAAATCCAAACGAGTATCAACTATGAGGCAGAAACTCGCTTACTTGACAATCTCCGGGAACATTGCAATGGAACATTGCGTTTTCGCAAGTGGAGGTGCAGCCGGAGGAAGGCAGAGGAGACGCGCCGTCGAGGTCTCCGGGGCTCTCGAGGGCGCGGCCTCGCGAGTGCACCAACTCCATCTCCCTCCATCTCTCTCTCTCTCTCTCTCTCTCTCGCTCTCTGTCTAGCTCGCTCTGCCACCTGCAGCACGACCCTCCCGCGGGTCGGCGGGTGCGCGCGCGCGGGGGCGTGGCGCGACGCCGCCTTCGCGGCGGCCTCCCCCACCCTCTCCAGGTGGACGACACCCTCGCGGCGGCCGGGTGGGAGGACGCGGGCCTCCCTGCACCTTGATTCGCGCCGCCGCCACCTACGCCGATGCGCCGAGCCTGCAGCGCCCGGCTATATAGACGCGGGGCCGCGATGCGCCACTAGCCCCTTCTGCGCGCGCCCCGCACTGCTCCTTCCGTCGGATCCTACTGATCGCTGCGGTTACTCGCGATGCCTTGTTGATGATTGTGGGAGTTTGACTTTTGTACGATGATTTAGATTTGTATGCAGGGTAAAACGAGGGATTACTCGTTTTTTGTCAGAAAAAATCACCTGAATGTTCTCATGGTGCTCATATAAATGAGAATAGTTTAAGAAAAATCGCTAAAATTTCCACAAGCCATTAAGGCCTGTACATGGATTTTGATGTAGTATTTTATATAATATTACTTGGTTTCATTAGGGAACTCTGAGATAAATCTCTCGGTTTCTGGTCTCGTGTGCCTGATTACAATCACTGAACTACGTACACTATGTTCAATCGTAAGATTTCTTGAAATGAATGAAATCAAATGAAATATTTTTATGGTATTTGTAATTGTGATACTACTTACTACTGCATAACAGTGTCTTGGTTTTTCATATAAGCAAATTTTATGTCCATTAAAAATGTTACTTCTGCGAATATTTTATAAATGATCTAGTTTGTAAGTAAGAAAAACTTATTTAAGCATACTTTTCTAAAATAGTGAAGAAGTAAACGTTATTAAAAGTTTCACTAACATAATGCGAAAATATTTTTCACATTTTAATATTAATACAACGTCAACTCCATTTTCACGCTGAAAAAAAAGACTTGGGAACTACGAACTTTTTCTAATGCACGCCGTTAAAAAGGAATAAACATACGCTCGTGCATTATTTAAGGTCTACGGGTGGTATGCATCGCGACGCTCCTGCGGTCCTCGGGGACGACGCGATGCGAAGGCGCGAGAAACGACGTGCCGCTGTACTTTCATCTATCAGGTTGCGCTTTGAGATGACTCCCCCTCTCTCTCTCTCTCTCTCTTTCCTTCTATCTATATATCCCGCTCGCTCGCTCGTTCTATCCTGAATTCGAAAAAGCATTCGCTTTTTCGCGACTTTGCTACTTTCGACATTGGGATGCATGAGCGCGACTTTGAATAGTAATGCACTCCCTGGAAAGGGTTTTCAGCTCGAAGCACCAGTATCAAAAGGATTTATTTTATAAAAAATGTAACAGAAATAGTTCCAGCCGCTGCAATGCGAAATGTTACATAATTTCAAAGCTCTTTTTTAATACTCTAAAAAGATCAAAAATATTCAGCATTAGTATTCGTAAAATTTAATATTTTTATGCGAAGAATAATGTTTCATTAAACGACATCTAAAAAAAATGTGTATTTCAACACTTCCTAACAAATGCACCTTATACTAACTTTAACGTCTAAACAATATATAAATCTGAAAAGAAGGCAGCATCCCCAAAAGCAAGGGGCACAAATAAAGCCGAAGCAAGAAATCAGGAAGTAGACGAAGCGATGATCGGCGTCTTACGGCGGGGAGGGATCGAGCTCGGGGCGGCGATACAAAAATCAAGGAATATCACTCGGGGGAGCACTCGTCGCGCGCGCGCCCGGAGACAGGCGTCGCGCCTCTCGGTCCCAGGGCGCCGCGCGCGCGCGCGTCCTCTCCGCCGGTCGAACTTTAATTCTCTCGTCGTCGTCGGCGCGATTTCGCGAAGACGGCCGAATTAATGGGATTGGCCGAGGCCAATCAAAGTCGCGCGGAAGTGCCGGGGCGCGGCGGTTAACCCCGCGTAATGGAGGTCGACCCCTCCGGGGCCGGCGCGCCCCAGGCTTGCGGCTCGCCTTCTTACTCGCGCGCGCGGGCTAAACTGCAATCTCGGCGGCCGAGTTCGCCGGGCTGTTGCGCGCCGGCGAGCTCCCGCGAACTTAACTTATAAGTTACGGCTGGATTGATTCTTGGACGCGAGTTTCAATGATTTGTGGGAGGAAGTTGGCCATTTGGTTATCTCGAATTGGTTGGATTCGTTAAATTATCTGCGTCTTCGAGTCAAACTTAAAGAATCAGGTTTTAATTGAATTTGCTGACCTGTTTCGATTTTATATTTATTCGATTCGATTGTCGAAATGGAAAAAAGGATAGAATACTTTTGGTACGGATGAAACTGGAAAGCAAAATCGTAAAGTGTCGAATAAAACATGAGTTTTAAAGTGCATTGGTTAAAAATATTTATGAAGGTAAGCGCACCAATAAACGACTGCTGGGAATATCGAATTTTCACGAGTTACTTCATAATTTCGCTGTGGCAGTTTTACTGGCAATCAATGTGCATTTTTCAAACTCGCACATTTTTTAATTGAAAACTGCAAAAAGGAAAAATAAATTTAATTTTTGAGCTATACTCAGCGAACAATATAGGACGGGAAAAAAGTGACAAGAGAGGCTAAGAGTCTAGTACAGCGTAACTCTATTTATCAAACGTTCGTTTAATTTTTTCGCGGCCAACGTCGTACATCATCCAGGCTGCGCGTGATCTGCACGCAGCAGCCGAATCGGCCCCCGCGAACGTATCAGACGTGGTGAGATTACTGTATCGGAGGAGATGAAAAGAAAAGAATGGTTACTTTTACTCGATTAGACGTCGAAATATTGACATTATATATAAATTTCGTTATTTTTACTTCAAATTTCAGTGGTATAAAAAAATTGTTTAAAAAAATATAAAGTTTTGGAAGAATTCTTAGAAAACACATTTTTTCAGAATAAAAAATAAATAATATGAGTTAATAAACGATGATCGTGTATTGAAAAACCAATTATTATTGGCCTTCTAAAAATGTAAAATGAATATCAGTATTAAAAATCAGTAGTAAAAACTAGATTATTATTCTCAACTTTTTATATGCTTCTTATAATTTCACTTTTTATTGTTTTATAAGTAAATTACAGTGAAAATCGTAAACAATTCCTTTAAAATTTCATAACCACAACGATCATCAAGTCCCCTTTACAGCGGTGAACCCCGTAAATCCCTTCCTATAAACTAACCCCCTTCCTTGCCGTTAAAATTGAATATTTCAGCATAAAATGCAGAAAAAGGTAAGGCGAGGCTCTCGCAACGTCGAAGGCGAGTACACCTCTCGTCGACGCGCGTTACAGGCAGTCGAGCGGGCAGCTTCATCTCCCGTGCATCAAAAGAGAGAAGAAGAAGAAGAAGCTGGCGGCGTCGGCGGCTCCGAGAAATTATGGCTCTTGTCACGGCTGTTCATTTGTAGATGGAGTTTTTGCTCCCCGAGGAGGCTGCCCCAATCACGAGCCGCGGAAATTGCAGCGCGAGCCACCCCTCCCCTCTCCTCCCGCGCCCTCATCCCCCGCTCATCCGCCCCAGCTCCCTTCCCTGCTCCGCTTTCGACTCTCTATCTCTCTCTCCCTCTGTACCTTTCTCTCTCACCCTCCGACGACGACGTTCCGCCGATGCCCACTGACGCCCCTTTCTTTGTTTGTTCCGACGCGAGGCATCGACACGAGCGCAAACTGATAGCGTGGCTGCGGTCGCGACGGAATTGCTCGAGTTCGGCGAATGTGGGGTAGCGGGTCTTTCACCTCCTGCACAGTTGGGGAGGGGGCTGCTGCTAGGTGTTGCTAAATCGATAATGCGATACGAGGATAAATACTTTGTTTATCTTTTAGATAATCTAGTTTATTTAACTTTGTGACGATCGAACAAATAAGAAGAAAAAAGACTTTCTCTGATATACAGAAATAAGAATTTTTTTATTACTGTTGTTTAAACCTAAGTCATTAGTATTTTTTAAGTTTGCAATAAATGTGTTAAAATTTTATTTGTAAATATGTATAAAAAGGCTGACTATTAAGCGGCTTACATACGGAGGATCAATTACGCGGCAGGCGTGCGCGGATTTTCAATTCTCCGGCCGCATTTAGTTGGCTGGGGCTTGGGAGCGTTTATTAAAAGCCCCGCGAGTAAACACGTCCCGCCCGCGGCAATCGCGCGTTAGCCCCGATGTCACGCCTCGGCGTTCCGCGGGAATAAGCTCGTCGGTGCGAGCGATCGAGGGAATACGATAAATCATCGCTCGGAAGAGCTGCGCCGAGAATGCGGAAGTGTCCGATAAGCAAAGGGGAGAGATAAATACCCCTTTAATACTTTTTTTATTTATTTTGCTAATTTTAATTTTTTTTATAACACGCGAATTACATGTGTACTTATTACGTAAATTATTAATAATTTCCAATTCTTCATTGAAAAATTGTTGAGTATAAAATTTCGTTTCAATAATGTAAATGTTCATTAAAAATTTTATGATCTAATTCAAGTAATCACTACTAAAAACCGAATGTGTGAGATTAAATTTTGTCAGAAAGAGACTTTACGTTCATCAAAAAATTACCAAATTCATTATTACTTTTACATTGAACAAACAAATTCGATCGAAATAAAATCTGTAATTGTCCTTTTATCCTCGTACTTCATCAATCTCGAAACGACAAAAAAGTGAAGACATCAGAGAAAAGTCCGCGCGAGCTCGGAAATCCTCGGAGTTTCGCTAAATTGAGAGCGTCAACGCCTTCCAAACGAAGGAAAGGCGCGCGCGCGGGTCTGCAGGAACCTGCGGGCGCGGGCGTTACCGTCGGCGCGAATTCGATTTGTCAATGCTCGGGCAATCCTATCTCCGCCAGGCCTCCCCCTTCCCCCCTTGCGACAAGACTTTTCACTCGGCACCTTTTGATTAAAATGCGCGAGCGAGCTTAATCATCGGCAGGCGGCGTCACCTGGGGACCCGCGGCTCTTTTCTCGCGCTTAAACAGACGCCTTTTCATCGCGCCCGGGAAAAATCCGCGGCCGGGATAATGCGCGCGGCGCGCCGCTTTTGTCGCCCGGCATTTCGCGAGATCTCGCGACGACGGAGGAGACTGAGAGGCGGAGAGGCAAAGGGAGGGGGAGGCGACCACTCCGCACCTGGCGGACTCGTTCGCTCGTTTTTAAGATATTAAAATGTGTCATCAGTTGATGCCTTCGTTACGTGTCGCGCGCGTGATTGATCCGGCTGCCTCTTGCTTTTCTCGCCCGTAATTTCCTTTGTCTGCGCCGAGGCTGGCGCGCTGTATTACCCTGAATTGCTCTCGCGCTTTCCTTTCGTCTACCTTTTTTCACGGCTACGCAATGACAAGGCGACGCTCAAAGGTTTTTCTAATTACGCAAAGTTCGCTTTTGAAAAATTTTCTCTTTCTAAAAGTTTGTTTATTTTTTTGGTTTAAATGAAAAGAAGTCTTGCACTGTCATAGGTGTTTTATTAGGATGGAAAAAGGAGAAGGGTGAGATAATCCTATCGAACAAGTTTGAGTAATTACATTATTGTATTAAGTCGATGATTAAGTATAAAAATCACTGTGTTTTAATTATTGATCTAAGTTGACAATTGATCACTTAGGATCGTTATTTCTACTAAAGTGTCATACCCTATAGAAATGAAGGCAATAATTATAATAAGCCATTTCTATTTATACCTCTTTAAAAAAAGTAACAAATTTCAAGAAATGATCAGTGATAAATACTATACCCGCTATTTAAAGATCTTTCAATGAAAATTAGAATCTACTTACTGGAAAAAATTTGTATAGCAAAAAAACCAAAACAAATAATGAAAATCCTTGATGAGCACTATAAAGCATCAGCGGTAATTAAAATCTTTCCATCTGATGCGTAAAGCGAAGGCGAAATTAGTCGGGCGTGGGTAGGTGCGCGATAAAAAGTTCCCGGCCCCGAGCCGCGCGCTTTTATAACGCGCGAAAAACACGGGTCTCGTGCTCCGTGACCCATACATTATGCACGGACTAATGCTATTTTTATTCAACGACCTCCGCACCTACCGCCACCTGCGGACGGGGGACAGGGGAGGACCGCCGTCGCCGTGGCGGAGGCGCTTTACGACGGCGTAATTTAATTTTTCAAATTTAAGGAGCCCCGTCAGCCATTCTTCTCGGGGCAGGCCGCCCGCGCGCGCCGTACTTCATTGCCGGGGCAAAGATTTTTTCATGAGTTCCGGGGACGAGGCGACGCCGGCGAAACTTTTAGTTTGTATTTATGTAACGGCTGCCTGCAAAATTGAAAATTGTGAACGGCTGCCGCGCTAGCTGGCCGCCTTTTTTTTCCCTCGCTGCCTCGCGTGTCAACGAAACGGTTATGAAATTGTTTTACGAGGTGAGCAGCTTTGAAAGTACTGATTTGAGAGTGATTTTTTTGTTTATGACTTGAACAATGATTTGTAGAATAAGAATAAAATACGCAATTTCATTGTGAAATAAAAATATCGACATTTTGTAAATAAATGCAATTTTTGCAAAAGAAAATTTCAAAGTAGATACTACTTTGCTATTCATCGTAATGTTCTTTCTAAAGAAAATAGCTAACGAGTGTAATTTCTTTGTTCTGATTAAAAAATAAGTGTACAAAGAACCATGAGCGTAAATGAGAGTGGAAAATATTTTGAAGTAAATGAGCATGCTTTCAAAAAGAAGTCGTTGAAGCGAACATCAAAGGGCTACTCGCAATTTGAAAATAATATACTTCACACTTTTCAGAAAACGGTGGATACCGCTACAGTCACTTCCAACATCTCTGCGTTCCCCGAGAAGTTTCACCGCCGCGGTGCGAATCCCGCGTAGCCGCATATCCCAAGGCTCACACTGACGGATTTCATGAGCCCACAGGGCCTCCTCGATCCATCTCACCTAACCGCACGTGTACTCCGCGTTGAGGAGAATGCACTTCCCTCGTTGCGACGTATTGTTCTAACAATCTTTATCTATTTTTATAATTGATTTTGCAAAATTTTTTAAGTAATTATTGATTTTTATTATTTTCAAAAGAACTTTTGTATCAATATGTAAATTTCAGCTTATTCCGACATAATAGCCTACAATATTTTCATTTTGCCATTTTCAGATACATACATAACAATTTTCAGTTTAACATTAAGTAACTCAAATACACTATTTTTAACTTACAAAACTGACAATATAATTTCAAAAAAAAATTGACAATTTTTCGATTTTAATTCGATCCACAGAAGTGGTGTAAAATGTGTAAGTGCAACTTCGGGCTTAGGAAATTTAAGGGACGACATAAAACCTTCGTGGGTGACAAATCCATCGGTCGTATACCGTAGAATTTTCAATTATCGCGTAAATAAAATACGACTGTCGGCAGATGGGTTTTAGAATGAGAAAAGTTGGACCGTATAAAAGCGCGACGAGGAAAAAAAGAGTCGCTACAGTTATGCACTTTCCACAGTTTTCCTTCGTAATGCTGTAAAAAAACTTTAATGTCATTTAAATTAGTTTTTCATTCTTTCCTGTCTATTTGCACGTATCAGACCTTAAATAACAAATTATTATAAATGAGTTTAGATAAAATTCAATATGTATGTTAAAAAAAAATTGTAAGAATAAAAATACGTATCACAGTCGTTATTATAAGATTTAATTTTTAGTCACTAAAATATTAATCAATTTTAAATCATCAATTTTTAATTATGCCTACCTACTTTATTTTCGTCCAGGCAATTACAGGAAAGGTATAAGCCAATCGTCGGGGCCACATAGGCAGCCTCGCATAAATTTCAATTTTCCCCTTTATCAATGCGCGCACTCCTCGGCGCCGACTTCGGAAGACACAAGCCCAACCCGCAGAGGCGGGCGCACGAGAGACTCGCCATCGGAAAATAAAAGAGTCAGGGAGATCGCGGGGCATCCCCCCTTTGGTCGGACCTGGCCTTCTCCGCGAGTCCCCTAATTAAACTCCGAGAGGCCGGAGCGAGCGCCGCGAAAAAGACCGCCGAAGTTTTTAATATTCCTCATAAACAGACTGGGACGACGAGGAGTCGCTCGGGGACGGAGTTTGAATTAGCGGAGACATATTCACACGAGGAGTTTGCATCGAGAGGGTCGCTCCTCCGAGGCCACTCCGTCATCTCCGGCCCTGTGTATGTGGCCGCCGCCCCCCGCCTCCCCCGCGCCCTCGGGGAGGAAAGACGAGGGAACTGCGCGAACGCGACATTTCTCCGCGAGCTCGGTGGGGAGGGCTCATTAATTAAGTCTTTTTACCGGACGCGAACCGACGAGGCCGACCCTCACAAGTGCCCGTCGCGTCGAGCGCCGACCCGAACTACTTGATGACGTTAAGCGGACGCTTTTGTAGGCTTTCTTTGGGCTGCGCGCCAGTTTTTTGAGGCGTGTTTTTCTTTGCCTTTTCGGTAACTTTTGTGGGTAGTAGCGTCAATTGGATTAGGAATTAAACGGTTATCTTTCGTAATTTTTTAAAATTTCTTTTAGGTGGTACGAATTTAACGTACTCTCGTGATCGTTTATTTTTACACAAACTAAGTGCGACAGTACTTTAATTTTTTAAGTTTCTTATAAAGAAAAAATTTAATTTTTTTCTGCCTAAAATTTACAAACGTGAAATAAGGAGCAATAACACTTTAAATCCCTACTACCCGCGGTAATATATTAATCAGCGAGCAAGCCACGGCGATGACTGCACCAGCGCGTTGTCTTATTTGCATGGCGCGTCGGCACTGCACTGCCGGGCGTACGCGGCGGTGTCGTGTTCGTCGCTCGGCCGCGCAATTCCCCTATCCCTTAACAATTTGCAAGCGGCATGTCGAAGCGCCTCGCGCTTCGGGACCGTCTATCTGGGGCCGGCGCGCGCTGTCAGGATCTTATTTGCCTGCTAATGCGCTTCCGTGTTCGCGCGGGGACTCCTGCGGAGGCGGTCCTCAATTATTTTCGTCGAGGCGAGCTGCAACTATTATACACGCGTACGTGCAATGCCCGCTGCCGCCGAATTAGAGACGTCCTAGGTGAAATCCGTTGTCATTGATTTTCTTGGTTCGGTGTTCAGTGGTTTCGCGTCGAAGTGCCTTGGTATAGGTACTTTAATCAGTTAGTCCAAGCAAAACAATAAAAAAAAACTCAAGTGCAACAAAAGTTAATAATTAAGTATACATGTCACAGATAAGTTTCGACGTTTTTTAAACTGTACTATATTTATGATGATTATTATTTGTATGAATTCATATTATTTCCAATAAAATTAAAAAAAACATGAAAGAATGGATTTTAAAGTTATGTAAAAGTTTAGATCAATCTATACTGATCCTAATCGCGTCCGAAAATAGGCATTAAATCGCCAGTACAGTGTCAATGTACTCAGCTAATCACAATACAAATTCAAATCATACTTATTTTGTTTATAAACAAGGTAAATATAGTTTTGTGGCTTCTTACCCACACTGACATTTTTCGCCACTTTACCTTATATGGTTTTAGACGAAAATGAATATCAATAACATTGTTATATTTGTACATTAAAATAGATATATTTATTTAAATAATTTAATTATTTGTCAAGTTGTAATAATTCTTGTACTCTAAAAATTTCATTTCGTACTACAATTTGAAATTTAACGAATATTGCGTAATACGCAAGTCACTGTACAACTGTAACTAATAACGCGTATGAAGAAAACTCAGGCGGCTGGCTACCGTACGAGTAATGGTCCACAACACCTGTTTGAATTCAGCTGTAGCAAACAGCAACGTTTCTAGGAATCTGTGCCGATGTCTGGTGATTTTCCATCGTCATGTGTTGCTCGAGGTAGGCACGGGCAGGTCGAGGATTCCTGCTCAGACGAAGGCGCTTCGCTCGCTGCGAGTCTGGAATCGTCGACTCCACTGGAAGTAGTTGGAATGGTACCGGTAGGCTCGTCGTTCCGTTGGAGGGCTTACGGAGCATCACTTGAACATCGACGGGTTTCGACACTTCCGTGTCGAAATACGCCGGCGTCTTTACTACCACCGCCACCTGCCTGTGGATGAAAGGTTGTACTAACTGAGACGTTGCCTCCCAGCCGCTCTTCTTGCAAAAAAATATTACGTTAATGTCTTTCTTCAGAATCTGCGGAATAAAAAAGTTCATTATTTTAGTATTCTTTTTAATTCGGCGTTTTCTAAACTAATAATTAAAAAAATGAAAGTACTTTATCGGAAATGATGCAGATGACTTTACCACCAGCAACACTAGCCGAGTGATGGCTGATCCACTTTATTTCAAACTCATATGCCGTCTTCTCGTTGTATATGGGTTGAGAGACAATCGGTTTTAAGGCCACGTTAAAATTACCCTTCTGTTTTCCCTCCACGAACGCCTGAAAGCACAGTCTCACGCATCTCATGTCGATGCTTTCATAATCGTTGGAATATTCGGTCATGAACGGATTGACCTTCAGCCGCTTGCGCTCCTCGAGTTTGCTCGCGATCTGGCTCTTCTTGACGCACTGTATGGACAGCCTATCGAGCCCTACGATGTTTACGCCGGCCGGCAGCTTGATGTGGCAGATTCCGCACGAGAACTCCTTGCCCTTGCCGTTGATGCTGTAGGGATGGGGACGGTGCGGATATTCCTTCGTCACGCAAGAGATGACGACGTAGGCCGGACCTTTGTTGTTGACGATCTCGATCGCTGGGTACGTCTTCTTCTCAGAAGTCGAATCTTCGCCTTCGATAATTTGTTGACGAAGTTCGCACGCGTACCTGAAACGCAGGCCACGGCTTTGGGGCTGCTTCAATATGCGAATATACGGAAGTTTAGGCTTTTCTGATTTCACGGAAGTTCTTGACGCGGATGTGCTTCTATTTTCCTTATTAGAATTCATGTTTTAAATTATTTATATATTTTTATGGAAGGATGAGCGCTTGAGAAGTGACGCGGTAAAAGTAAGACGATAACACTGAGGAGTAGATGTACCTCTCTCACCACTATATCCGAACTACCTTTGACTACAGACCTGCGCAACCCGCCCTCTACCGTGCAACTAGACGATCGTCCTCTCGTTTTCTCTCTCTCTTATTCTCCCGCCCCTCCCTCTTTCCCTCTTTCTCGAAATTTCAGGAAAAAGTAAAGTTCAAAGATACAGGTAGAAGTAGTATGCAGATAATTACCTCCGTACTCTGCCGACTATTGTCGTGAGCACTCACATTTTGTATTCTTCTACACGCTTAAGAAACAGTCAAGACTTCATGACTTCATCAAACTCGCGGCTCACCTTCAAATCTAACAGTCCCCTATATCATGCACAAGTCTTCCAGCTGAAAGCTGCTATCACTCCGCGGAAACAAAATTCAAAACTTACCAAATTAAACTTGAGCCTATTAATACAAACTCCAAGATCACATTTTCTGGCCTAAAACCTCTCTCTTGTCGCAGACAAAATACCGAAAACCCCTTGCACGGCGAGAAGATAAAAAAAGCAGGGTCAGCTTATTCGGGCGGCGTTCGCGGGGCGGTCCTGCGACAGGCACGGATAGTGGCGGCACGAACGAAACAAACAATATGTTAGCGACCCTCGGCGATATTTCGAATTTGAATTTAAATAACTTGGCAGGATCGGCTCGGGGACTCTGGGACCACGCACGGGCGTACACCAACTCGTTCGCTCTCTTTCTCCCTCGCTCCCTCCCGCGCGATCTTCCCGCCGACTCGTTCCACTTTTCGCGCTCAATTTCTCTCGCTCGCCTTGCCGCGACGACGTGCCCCGGCTCCCTTTTTTCGGCGACGAGCGCACCATCCTGGAATAGTAAGAGGTCGGCGATTCGACCAAGTCCGCGCGCGATTGTAATGTCGTGCTCGTGATGCCTGTGGTTTTTTAATGAATATTTTAATTTTTGGTTAAGCGTCGTGTAAATATGCAAGCTTTTAAGTTTCCTTTATTGGATACATTGTTTTGATAAATAATTTGGATTAGCTGTGAATACAATTGATTATTCCAATTCGGAGAAGTCGGGACACAATTTACGAGGACAACGAGCTCCTTTACCAGTAGAATCGCACGTGCAATCACGGCATTGGTTGTAGAACATTTTTCCAGCTGGACAGGAAACGCCAGTTTTCCAATTTACTAAGCAAAGAATATGTCACGCTTAATATTATTTTTTAAAAAAGTAATTTGTTATGGCTATTTAAAAGATATTATCATAAACAAAATACTCACTAATTTGAGGAATAGGTGGGCACGGTTTTATATCGCAGCCAGCAGCTGTAGTATTTACCTCTGCACACGTACATTTATTACAGTCCAAGTAAAACTCTATTGCAGGACACTTTTCTTTCTTCAAATTAACTGATAAAATAGAAATCATGTACATTACAAATTGTTCTTGCTGAATTATTTCAACAAATTATTTGTAGTAGAAAATAAAGAAATACTTACATATTCGAGGTAGATCTGTATATTTTTCACGAAGTTCATACCAATCATCTCGACCTTACAATAAAAGTTTAGTATTAATAATAATCTAACAAAAACGTAGTCAAATTTATTATTTATTATATGCATACCAGGCACTTGAGAATCTTGAGGTGCAGCGTAAGCAGCTCGATCAGCAATTAAATCTATAATCAAATAAATTATTGTACACTTTCTTTTAAATTATCAAATTGTGTTTTATATAGAACCATAATAAACTGAAACTTACGAAAATTTATAAGTATATACAGAATACCTAATGAACGAGCCATAATGAATTTAGTAACTAATGAATTATTTAAAAATTATTTTACGTGGACTTTAGTCGAGGCCTATCTAAATCGTCAAAGTTGTCGTGCTTTACCTGTAAATGTAGTAAAATAAAATATACGACACTGTACACGATTTGCTCGTTAAATTATACGCAATAAAAACATACATATGTTTAAAAAGAACATTTGATTTAAGTTTTCCTTCAACTTTTCATTTAAATAGTTTTTCTTGTACATAAAGTAATTACTTCGCATCGAACATGTAAAAAATAATATTAATGGCTTACTTGTCGTGAAATTTTCGACAGTATTTTATAATATTACTACTATGCTCATTGGTATATGTAAATAAACTTTTGCTGATGTTAGTGTTTTTGTAAACTCAGTTTACAAAATACTAGAAACAAATTCTGCAAAAATACAAAAATGTTTTTCAAATAAAAGAGAGTATATGAGTATAGTACATATGCATTTACATAAGAGGATTAGTGACAATATAAAAAAAACATCTTACAGTAAATACAAGAGCTTTCCTTTCCTTTCTTTATTTTTAGGTATTTACTTCGAGTTCTGACGTGCTTCAAACATTTCTGTGGGTTTTTTTGTAGTTTGGTGTGTGCGTGTGTTTTTTATTTAAAAAATAAAAAGAAGGATCAATAATAACTTTTCTGTTTAACTTTATTTTATAATTGTTTACTTTTATTAAGGTACATATGTATTACATGTAAATAAATTCATGTCAGATACAGGTTAATGAGAATCACACTGGCAATAAACGCTGCGAATACCAAAGGGATATTTTATGTACACGCAATAATCGTCGCATCTATATCTACAACGCTCTTCGGCAGCTGCGTCGCAGTCATACTTTTTTGCATTTGTAAAATAGGTAGCAGAAGCACCTGTTGGA
>UXGC01000092.1:193284-370802 GCA_900480045.1 Eurytoma adleriae
TTGCATTTGTAAAATAGGTAGCAGAAGCACCTGTTGGAATTAAGAAAATTTAAATTAATATAAGATTACAGGGTTTATAAAATAATTAAAAATATTTTCAATGTTCAAAAAATCATTCTAAAAAAGAAAAATTTAATAATCCGTGATAAATTACAAAAAAATATACAAACACTTAACATGATCTATGAAATAAAAAATATTGAAAATGTCGTCCTTAATTGAAAAATTATTTTTCATTTCAGAGATAAAAGAATAATTATTACACAATGTACTATAAATTTATTTATTTATTTCAGCCAAAATCTTACAATAATAAAAAAAAGTAATTTTCCACACAAATATAGCCTTTAATTAATAAAAAAATGTGTTTAATTTTTAAAAGGTTAAGTATTCAAAAAATGAAATATACATCGTTTTTATATGATTTTTTTTTATCTTATTTAAACTTTTAAAAAATAGAATAACTTACTTTCAATGCAGATAACCGCAACGATGGCGAACAAGACCAGCAAAAGCTTCATTTTGGCGAAGAGAATATAAGAATCTTGAACAAATTAAGAGCAGAAGACAAACTGTGTCGATCTATACCTGGTATCCCCTTTTTATAGGCAAAATTTGACTAGTTTATCTGCCTAATTTACATTATCAGTTTTAAATTAATATACTTGATAATAAAATTGTGGACTTTGAAAAGAAGCAGGAAATTTATACAAAAGAGTAAAAATTCAAAGAATGGCCATGAAGCTTACATTATTTTGCTCGAAATTATTTACACAAGAGGTGGTTTTTTACGAACATTGCGTCAGTATATGTTCAATTCACGTTTGTTTGTCAGATTTTCATCGATAGCCTTACAACAATGTGAACAGACTTTCAGGGGGAGTTTTATTCCAGCATCGATTGTCGATTAAAATCAACAACAAAATAACTTTCAACAAAATATTTTTTTGCTTACAATGTGCTTTCGGAAAGCAGAAAAGATGTTAAAAAAATATATTTTAGACCGCTATCTCTAACCTTTTTTCTCCGCAATTGAGCAATAATTTACACTTGGTTGCCAGATACATATTTGACATATTATATTTCGTTTCCGGAACAAACATGCCGGCGAAACAGCTGCGTTATTATCTCGCTGTGTCGTTATTTCAGCCTTTTCTCGTCTTTTCAACGTTATCGGTACTTTTATGCCTATGATTTTAGATGCCGCGTTATAATTTGAATAAAGTTCGCATTTTCAATAATGATTTATACTGGCAAATTTGCAATTTCTCACATTTTTCTCATTTTTTTTTATTTAAAATAAACTAATAATTAATGCCTAATGCTGTTTTCAATGAATTTTGTACAGTGTAGTGATTCCACTTTTGGATACACATAATAATATTATTCAAAACTAGTTTTCTAGCAATATTTTTAAATCGAAGAAGGTATAATATAATAATAACGACATATAGATGCTGTTTCTCACATTATCTGTTACAGTTCTATGTAAGCACTACATTTTTCAGTTCTGAAATAAATCATCATCGAACATCATGCACTCTCCACATTTTCTCGTTCCTCAATTATTAACAGGCTGAAAAAGGCGAGGCTGTCGACGGAAACGATCGAATAGCGAAGGAAAGTGTTGCCGCCGTCGGCGTGGCGCGTTTACGCATAAAGGCGTACAAGAGCGGAAAGAGAGCAGCTCGTTCGCAAAGGCCGTAAAGGGGCTCTAAAGGCCGTGAGCTTCGGCCTCTCTCCCCCCAAAGTCGTAATATGCTAACGCGCAGCCTCTCTCTTTACCTTAATCAAGTGCGAGCCCCGGGTATGATGCGTCCGTCGCCGTATACACGCTTTCCATTTTCTCCGACGGGTCGTTACCGCGCGCGCGCGACGCTTCGAATTTGCCGCGGCCCGCGCGCGCGCTCGCCTCATTCAACATTCACGGGGCCGCTCGCAAATCTCGCGCGACGGCGCGCTCAAAAATTTAGTGCCTCGCACCGCGGCCGCTCTATTTAATTATGGCTAGTTTACACGCCCGGATTATGGGCTCGCGGCGGCTTGCGCGCCGGTACGAATATTCGAGCGGTTATTGCTGGCGATAAAATTTTTTTATTTTTCCTCGGATTTGCTGGGATTCCTTAGGATTAGGGTGAGGATGCTTCGGTTTTTTATTTGCAATTAAAATTTTTAAGGCGACGGTTAAAATGTGGTATCTTTTATTATTATGCGTAAATTAACATGATAAAAGTCAATTTTTTCAGGCCACCTACTAACAATAGCAAGACAGATGCAGATAAGAAACAGGAAAATAGATCAAAAAACGCTTTTTTATAGTAAAGTTTAATAAAAGCTTGGAGTATTTGATAAACAATTAATTTTTCGTAAAATTTAAACTACCTGTCTACTAGCTGGGTCGAGTTATACTGCGCGAACGAGTGACGAGCGGTAGGTACGACTTTCGGTGGAAACTCGTACGGTAGACTGGTCACTGTGCCTGCGAGATACGGCCGAACTCCTCTGCTGTGCTACTGCTGTTTTTGATAAGGACATTAATAAAGTTAGGTACAGAGTCAAACCCCTACGGCGAGTCGAGCATATAACTGTTCGAACTTCCGCCGCTTCGTAGGACGCATAAATATGGATTCGTGGGATTTATTAAATCAAAGTTTTAGGATTGATCAAGATTAAGGTGCACTAAATTTACATGCAGCAATGCCAGAGAATTTATGATTTTGTTATGAGGGCCACATAAAATAACAGAAATTCAAAGGTATTGATTAATTTCACCAATACGTAATAAATAAAATTCAAAAAACAATATTCATTTTAAAAAGGTGTAGTCTATAAATTCAAATTCTTTCGAAAAAAGACATTGTTTATAAAATAAAATCTGCGCTTTTCGATGACACGAAAACTTTGTAACAGTTTCGCATATATTTACGTAATGTCGAAGGGCGCAAAAAGGCAGTGGTCGAATCTCGGTCAAACATACATCTTCGGCAATTTTCAGCAGAGTCGGCAACAAAAGTTCTTGGGAATGGCCGCGGGACACGTGGAATCGGTTGTATAGTTGCCCCCACAGGGGCAGTGCGCTGACTAACCCCGAAGAAACTTGCAGTCCAGCACACTTCGATCTTCGAAGCGTTCGAAGTGTTAACTTTCGAACGCTTGCTGGGAGATCTCAATAAAGAATTGTCCTTCTTAATACATTGTTTATTTAAAAATTATTGAATCAATACTTTCAATCAAATATAAAATCTGCAAAACAGCTCCTACAATAAAAATATCAAGCTTTACTAAATATGCAGATCTCACAAGAGAAGTTGAGTCGCAAAAGGCACGCACCTCGTAACTTCCGCCCCGTCCAACTCGACAGCGACTCTCACTCGATTAAAGCTTTAGACAATGCGACGCGTCCCCGCAGTCTCTTATCTCGGCTCGTGCGCGCAAACTTTCGCGTTTCGCGACGAGGACGACGAGGACACCTCAGGGAGAAGCGCCGCCGGTCCGCCTGCCTTTTCTCCTTATTTGTTTATAGCGCGGCGAACGAGAATTTTAATTGTCGGATTATGCAGATGCCGACGATCGCCCGGAGTTCAATTTAAGAAAATAAGAGGCGAGCCTCCCTGTGCGCCCGATGTGTCAAAGAGCCGGCTCGATCGAGCCGGAACGACCTTCTGCGTATATTTAGATGCTTGTATTTTTAAGTACTTGGCGAGAGTAATTATTTGAAGCGCCATTAGTAATACCGCTGTATAAATGAAATAAAATTTAAAAATGTTGTATTTGAATGGGCAGAGAAAAAAACACTTAAGTGATAAAAAATACTGAATATGTCACCATATAGGGTAAATTGACATATTATATTACATTTTGTAGTAAAACTGAGTAAACTTGTAATAAACGAATTTTTTCTCGAATAATAAGTTACTGAAATATTTTGTGAAATTGTCACGACAATTAACGCGTAAACAAGAGACTTCAAAAACGAAAGATCATTACAAGCGAAAATTATCTACAAACGCACGGAGCAAATTTGTTTTAGCAACAGATTAGCGGAGCGACTGGCTACCCATTGACCAGCAGAGCGAAGCGTGAAACAGAGCTAATTATCCGGCTGGAGTAGCTCCATTGATCGGGCGACCGCAGCGATGATGACTCCTAAAGTCAGGAGATTATCGAGCCGTAGGTAGCCCGGCTCGCCGATTGTCCGCCGGTGACTGCGTGAAAAATTGCCGGGGACCCACCCACTCCCGGGCGCCTAATCCCCCCCAACCCCGCAAATCCGCAAATTTCACGAGCGGCCCGCACCGCCCAGGATGCCCACTCGTAAAGGCATTAGGGTTCATGATGCGAGCGCTTTGTCGGGACAACGCGCGACATTACCGCCGAGCCAAGGAGGCAGGGCTCCCTCTCCCTCGCTCTCCTCGCGCCTAATTGATTTATGAATTCGCTTTGCCGTCTCGCCACGTCTCGCGTTTAAACGTGAAAGGGGCGCGGGGCTTCGTGGAGAAGCCCGTGTTTTCCCTGGCGCGCGCGCTCGCTTTGTTTGCCCGCGGTGGCCAGGCTCGGGGAACGATCTGCCGCGCGCGGGGATTCTGCGGGTGGTGCTGCTGCGTCGCTGAAAGAAATCCTTTACCGAGCTGTAGTTGGCTTTCTGCGTAGAATGGAGCTCGTTAATAGAAATTTATTGAACAACCGAGAGCTTTTATGCGCGTCGAAGGATGACGATGTGTTTTACCATGAATTTTAGCTGCGCGCTAAATAAAGGTTTGAGTTTCCAGTATTTTCTTACGAAGATGAATAGGAAAATTATGTGGAAATAACTATTTTCAACGTAATGTATTCGTGTTGATAGTATTACAATGTTGATGGTAATTTTAATAAAACGGGTTACTTGATTTCAGGATTATTGACTGATAGCAATTTTTGAAAAAAGTGAGTAATTTTCGTTAAAAAGTTTTTTGTTCAATGAAAAATATTCATCAGCATATTTTATTAAACTTGAAGCTACGTATAGTCAAAATGTAAAAATACATGACCTACATTCTCTTTTATTTATCATTTTGCAAATGATTCATTCAAAACTTCAAAAAGAATCTAAAATCTCAAATTTAACGCCACGTACTATTAAATCATATTATAAATTTAAAAATTACTTCAACGTATGTATGTACATCGAATTCTTTAAAATAAAGTTAAGTCGAAAATTGTTGAAAAGCAGACACCGAAAAGACGTTCGCGCGGCGGTTACGCATCCTCCGAATTCGCCGAGGAGGAAGCTAGGCGGAGGGAAAGACGGTATAGGGTGTAGGAACGTGGGCGTTTACCTCCGAGGTACCGCGGGGCGTTCCTACGGCGCACGGGACGTTCAACGACGGATAATCCCAGGAATAGAGGATCATCCAATTATGGCGCAGGTGACCCGGGCATCATTTGTATTCATTTCGGCTGCGGCCCCTTCCTCTCTCTATCAACCGGGCCTTCCCCACGACGCACCCACAACCTGAGATTTCTTCTTCTTCCTGTCGAATTTCCACGACTCGCACTGCCGTGTGTTCGATGCTAATTTTGCGGTGTCAACTGTTTTATTTTGCTGCGTGTAGTGCGAATAATTTTAAAATTTTGAACTTCCTATAAAAATTATCAAATATAAAGAAACTTAAGGAAGAGAGATTTAAAAGATTTTAATTTTAAAGTTTGTTTAGCAATTTACTTAAAAGCATTAAAAAGTAGATATGAGGCTGTAACAAAATTTTAATTGCGTAAACAAGGATAAATTTATTTTCTCCGGTGTAGCTTCCTGCTTCTCCTCCTGGAGTCCCCGAACGTACGCCCTTATCCGCATTCCTTCCTACTCCCGGCAGTCCGTTCAGAATATACCTCCCTGGCGGGAGATTATCCGCGCGAGTCTTAAACAAAGACTTATCCGGAACTTAGGCAGGGATTTTACCGGAGATTAAGTCGGCCTATCGTCGCTGCCACGGCGGCAATTAATTTAAAACCGGTTGACTGTGACTGTACTGCCGTCACCCACGCCCACCGACGTCGCCGTCAAATGTCGGATGTCAATTATTGACAGTCAATCATACTTAGCCGCAGGACTGTTTTGCTAATTAATTATTTAAAGATTTAGTCGGGTATTTGGATTGTGCAGACTGTAATCGCATTCCGCTGTAATTGATATTCGTATTTCAGTTTTATATATGTAATAGTACCTATATACAATGACATTTTGGAAATAATTATTTGAATGTGTTGTTTTATTATTTTACACGAAAACTTTGTGAATAAATTTATATAAGGGTGTTAAATTTAAACAGGAATGGAGGCACTTACCTACACCCCTCAAAGGCCCACCCCTCAGAAGCTCGAAAACCAGCGCATTAAGAAAATCCATATCGGCATCATTCACCTAAAAAAGAAGAAACAGCCACCCAGCGCCGATCTACTCATTGTATATCAGTCTAGCTGGAAAAAAGTGTCGCAGTACAAGGAAATTCTATTAGCCAGCCGGTCGCTCCCGGTCGCCTCCTCGTGTAACACGCACGAAAGGCCGCAGAGAGAGAGGCAAAAAGGCGCAGCATCCAGGAGATCGAATAGGTCCGCTTCTGCCCCCCCTTTCTCCCCCTCGGACGCGGCGGTAATCGGAGTAGAGTCGGCACATATGACGGTCCCTTCACGGCTCGTTGGCCGGCGAAGTGCGCGTGCACGCGCCGAAGAAAAGGGGCGCGCGCGCGCATAGAGGGTCGGCTGTTGCGCAAGAGCTGCACTTGTCCCGATGCCGCGGACCTGCTGGTCCGAGCCGCAGAAAACGAACTGCCGCTTCCCTTTAGCACGCAGCGAATGCGCAGCGCTCTAAAATATCGCCGCTTTTCAGCGGTTCGATCCGCATGACGGCGCGGGTAAACGAATTCGGTGACAACTGTTTGCTGTGGCCGCTGTAATTATTGTTTTGGTAACATTGAAAAATACTTTCCTTTTATTAAGTTTTTTTAATAAATAAAAAATGTTTAATATGCATCGAAATCGTGAAGTACATTCGATTTAAAATATCATGTCACGAAATTTCAATTTAATCAAGAAATCAAGATTCCTAAAAAGCAATAAATGATTCTAAATGCAAACTGTTTATGATCGAGTAAATAAATTAATAAGATATTTTCATTACTTAAATCGTCATCTGCAAAAAATTTGAATAATAAGAATATTATTGTTATTCAAACAGTTCATTCAAAGAATAGCGAAGAGGGGGCCAAAGCATGAGGGTACTTAAAAATTAACACACGATAGCTCGTAGCACACCAGCGAGTTTCCTAAATACAAGCCAGACAGATCAAAGAGAAATGAAGACGGACGATGAAAAATCGGGGAAAGTGACAACTGAAAAGAGCGTGAGCGATAGCCCGCCGGAGATACGCGGGGGTCGGCCCGACCCGCTCTCTTTACACGCGGGAGGGGGACTCGAGGTTCCGCGATACTCGCCCGCGGTACATCGCCACATCTGTTTGCAATTGAAACGAGTGGCTCGATTCTCCCGGTTTTATGGGTTTAGCGGTTAAGAGACACCGGCGGCTCGATAGCCGCCCGCCTCGTTCGAGTGAGCGAGACACTCGAAACGCGATTAAGAGGTCAGGTGGCCGTTCGCCTCGTACCGGCGCTGTAATCGCCTTTCCCTATCGCCGCTGCAGGATTTCATTTTCGAGAGGATAACGACGTTTCACTAGTCGCCGGACAATTGTTTCCGCACTTTCGCTTTATGTCAGAAAGGCACTTGCGTTATCGCGATTTTTGCTGAACGCAAATATTTGGACGAACAATCATTTTTAGTGTGCGTAAAGAATTTTCTGATTTTAAGATCAAGTAAAAAGTATTTCAGAAATCATTTTATTCTAAACAGAAAAAAAATTTCTGTTGGTATACTGTAAGGTAGTAATCTTAGAATAAGTGTTCTATGCTTGATCAAAATTACGATTAAAAAACATAAGATACTTTTTTTTGAATTTTTAAAAAATATCAGGAAAAATAATTATGAAACGTATCGTCTATAGTGATAGATTTTTTTCGAATATAGAAAGAATCGTTAACGACGAGTACCGCCGGAACCAAACGCGGTTAATCCGAAAGTCAGAGAAATTTCGCCGTCGAGTTCTCAGGTATCCCCGCGTAATCGCGAGATAGGAAGAAAAATCGCGGGCGAAGCAGCTCGCAAGGACCATACGGCGGGGCCATTGTTCCGCGGCTCGGGGGCAGACAATGGGCCGCGGATGCCCGCGTTATGGATAATCGGGGCGCGCGCGCATAAGCAGCGCCGGGGCTTTTCAATAAAAGTCGGCCGCTAACGTGCGCTTTGGCCCCGGCGTATTGTCGCCGTATCACACGTCGGCGTCGCCTCTTCCCCGGTCTAATGTCCCAGGGCTGCCGACTAACTGCCTTCGCTCTTATCGCCCGATACGCCACCGCAACTTTTTCACCGCGATTACTTCGCGAAAGTTTAACGGCTACGGGCTCGTAAAGATTAGATCGACGACGCGTGGATGCTTTAGGCATCGATTATGTATATACATGTAAATATCCGGGTTATTTGATGGAGCTGAGTTAGGGAACGCGAGGGGGACGAATACTGTCTTTATAATATGAGTATACTTTTTAGAAAAGATTGCTGGAAGGTTCAGCTGTTAGCTTTGAAAGAAGTCGTTACTTGTCTCGAGCTTGCATCTGCGAACGGGATTTCATTAATTCATCATTAAAAGCTCATTGTATCGGAAACGCAAATGACACGGTCCATTGTAAACGAACTTCACTTATACGTCTACTTAAAAATCGGAACAACTGCCTTCGATATTTTCATCCCCAACGACAATTTCTAGTATCAACAGCATAAGCGCTATTTTAAGTCATCGATCCTTCGAGCATTCAAACGAACACCTATTAAAAATGAGAAAAGAGATCGCGCAACTCCCTACGAGTGCATCCGGGCAGAGCGGCTCGGGGCACAGTATGCACACCTCGCGGGTCCTTTGTGCGCCGACGGGGTCGAGGGGGTCGCCGATGTGACGCCTCGTTGCCCACCAAAGGACGAACGCCTCTCGTACTCCCTCAATCTGTCATAGCGACCGCAAACGGCCTCTCCGCTCTTCCGCTCCTTCGTCGGCGACTCCACCTATATCTTCATTCGCCCTCTCCCTGCCGCCTCTTTTCTCTGCGCTTACAGTCGCCCGGACACTCTTGCGCCCGCGTAATCCAAGCAGAGGGTGCGCAAATACACGAGTGCAGCATGGCGTAACCGTTTACCATATTATTATATAGACATCTGCATACTGCACAAATATGTGCATAAACACGTGCACGTTAAGTCAATGAAAGGTCATGCAACGTAATATAATAATCTAATTTGTTAAATAATTTGCTCGGGAAAGCGAAATATATTCAGTTTTTTTGACTTGCATTTTCTTTACGTCACTAATTGACTTACTTTTAATCAATGGAAAAAGTATCTTGTTATTTAAATATAGTCCAGAAGGAATTAGCACCTCAAGTACAATATTTTTTAAAAACATTTTTTTTCGCCATTTTGGTAGCAATCTTCATAAGAAAAATAACGGCTTTGTTCATTAAGACCTCTGAAAACAAGATTTTCATTTATTTTCGTACATAAAAGATAAGAAAACAATTATCCCATCAAAAGTATCAAATTACTCCAATACAATGCTAATCAGTAATCCAAAGAATCGATGCACCGTGGGCTTAGAAAAAAAATAACACAGCCTAATGATTATAAGTCTTCCGCTCCAACAACATTCATAATTAATACTGATAGTCCATGCCGAGCGAAGCAGCCGGATAATCCGCCGGGCACAAAGGGCCGGCGGCCACTGGAGAGTCGGCGCGTCCGCTCCTTGCGGCCTCGGCCGCGGCTAATCCGCAAAAACCGAAGGCGTAATTCCGCAATCCCGACAATTAGGCGCGAGGGCAGATGGGCGCCTCCTCGAGTTACTCGAGGCGATCATCGCCGGGCGCGCGGCCATAAATCTCGAATTTTGGCGAGATGGAGCGACGCCATTTGGCGCCCGTACCGACGCGTGCATCTGCAGCGATTGCGCGCGAGTGAGGGTCTCTCGCCTTTATCCTCCGCTTCGCTGCCATTTGTCTCTCCGCGCAACCCCTTCGAAAGCTCCCGCACCCTTCGTCTTCCTTTTTTTCCGATACTTCGCCGGCGCGACTTTTTTTTCGACGGCTGAAAGTAACTCGATGAGCGACGAACTTGTTATGATAGAAGAGATTTTTTTATTGTGCGGAGATGGGTATACGATATATATTCTACTTTTTTCTGTTTCATACAATATGTAGCTTGGTATTCATTTTATTTGTTTATCCATCAATAAGTCGTCTTATTTAATGAAGTTTACCTTGGCTTTGACTTAGGAATATTAAAATGAGTATATACAGTCCTTACGCAGAGGAAATTTTCTTCGTTTAAAAGTAAAAGAAATTAAAAAAGAGAAGAGTTAATCAACGCGAGTGACTTTTTACGCGAATCGATTAAAAAATTGCGTTTTCAGAAGCTCTATGTGTTTCACTTATCAGCTTCATCTTTCTCATTCGGAAAAACATAAGAAAATAAAGTTAATAATTTACATCCATTCTTACGTGAATTTATCAGATTTATCATTGAAAAATAAAGAAGTCAAGAGACCCCAATTTAATTCGCCGCGATAAAAAATAAAGCGACACGGCTCGTTTAACCGGGGCAGCCGGAGCGGCACTCGAAATTGCCCGTCGGCCTTCTGTCTTCCCGGTCCATAAACCCTTGCGCTGCGCGCGCGCCGGGACGCTAATTCAGCGGCCGGTGACATCTCGCCGCCTCGGTAACAAGTGCCGGTGGGGGCATCGATCCGGGTTCCGACTCCCATTGTGGACACCTGGCGAAAAACGCGAGCGATTGCCCCATCGATCTCGGGCTCGCTCGGCCGTGCCGCGCTGCGCGCGCGTCGCCTACGGCCGATTGTTTGTTGTGGATACGCGCCTCTTGCGCCGCTGCGCCCGAACAATGCCCCGCCAAGATTGACTTTTTTCTGACTCGCTGACTCCGTAGGCTTTGTTTTGGTCGCGTTAGATTAGCAGCTCGAAGGGCTTGATTTCCTTTCGCTGGCTGCGGAAACATTGACGTCGCGATTGAGCTTCGACCAGTTTCAATCAAAAATCAATTTTTTAGTACTTTTCTGGTATAAAAAGATGAAATTCTGCTTTAGAATATTGAAAGTTTTATATACCTATAAGATAAATAATTTCTGAAAAATTATGAAAATCATCAGCAGTACACTTCGTAAAACCTATGAAGTTTAGCCAACTGAATTAGTTTAATTTACAGTAGTCACAGTATACTCAAATAAAACAATTAAATTTTTTACGATATACTTTATAAAACATCACAAAATTTAAAAAAATGAAAAAAGTGACACATTTATTTTAAGTTTTAAGTAAAAAATCATTTTACCTAGACTACCATAAAACAAATTTTCAGCCAATTGCTCGATTACCCCAGCGCTGTTTGCTCGTCGTCATATTAATCGGGGCTGCAGTCCTGTCAGTGTAATAACGAATCAAACTGGATTCGAATCAACGTTTCCGGGCGTCGGGCCGCGCCGACTCCTCGTCCGACCCCACAATAAACAGACGTAATTAGCGGGGCATCGCCTCGCTGGTCACGGACAAACAGCGCGCGAATTTGTCGCTTGTTAATGCGGGAAACGCGCGGGCGGGCGCGCGCGATCGCGAAACTCTCTGCCTTCCATCCCGGGCGCCGGGCAGTGCAAATGTATCATAGCGGCCCCAAGGGCCGCATTACCCGGGCCCTGATCCGCGCGTATTAATGCGCCCGGTAAAAATACGACGCCCCCGCGCTGCTCGCCCGAGCTTAATTTCATTTCCGCGAGCTTTTCACGCGCCGCTGCTGCACATACCTGTGCAGTTTTGCGTTTTCGGCGCGCGCTAATTAAAACCTTGTTTATGCGCCGCGCGTCCGCGATTGCGTCGTTTGCCCCATGATTAAGTGGCGGGCTGTTTTATCGGTCGCCCGTATCTTGCGATTTATTGCAATTTTAAATTTCTTAAGTGCAAAAAGAATTTATTTCACGATGCTTTTTTAAGCGTTACCATTTATTTGCGCATTTTAATGGAGATAATTCTTTTATTCTGAAACTATACCATATAAGGCAATATTGTGAATTATTTTTAAATCCAAAAATAATTTGCGTATTTATCATTAGGTATGATACGATAAATTTTTGTTGAAGTGCAATGACTGCACTGATGAGTAACTTACTATAATGATGTTGCAAAATCCATTCATTTATTCATTCATTCAGTATTTTCCGATCGTAGCCCATTCATACAAATGATGAGCTGAATATTATCTCGTATTCTAGATGACGTTTTTTTGGAACGCTGAATCGTTTCTAGTTTTTAGCATGTGACTCACACTTTTACGGGAGAAAACTTCATTATACACAATTATGCATGCATCTGCTTATCTTGTATTTCTTTACTTATCATGTATATGTTTATTACATAATTGTGTTATCTATCCTCTCATAAAATATTACCGTAACATTAAAATTACTGAAAATACGTGATGTTAAAATGTTTACTGGACTTTTTTGGCGCACACTACTATTTTGCGGCAATCATATTTCTTTGCCAAAAAGTAAGAATTACTAAATTTTATTTTTTCCGCAGAAGATTAAAGATAAAATAAGTAAATTAATTTTTATTAAAAGACAAAACTAAACATTCTATTTGCTAATTACATGCTTTGCTTATTTTTTTGCACCACTTTCGATACACGCAAAATGCTTTTACGTCACGAAGGATGTTTTCGTCTCAATCAGCTCGATCTCGTTCAACGTCACAAACTTATGACGTGCTTCCTTTCAGATAGTAAAATCTACAACCGCACTGACCGCACTAGGAAATCAGATATGAATCACGATAATGACACCTAGCTCGAACTTCCGGAGGAACCGCAGCCTCAGCACAATCTTCGAGCAGCGCATTCGAGCGAAAGCCCCGAGTGATAATAAAAAGGCCTGGGCAATCAAGGAAAGTCTGTTGAGCGGTCAGTGCCTGTCGGTTGTTTCGCAGACAATAAAAAGGCGCTTTTTACGGGCTCCACCCCCGGAATCACCCTCGTCGTCCACCGCGGCTTCCCTTTTCTTTCAACGAGCGTGAAATTGCCCGCGCGGCAATAAACTCGCGGCTGAGGTGCCGCGCGCCTCCGCTGAATCATTAATGCAATCACGAATTCGCGATTTTCACGGCGAGCTACGAGACAAGTAAGCTCTTCGATTTTTCTTCGTGCTCCAAAAATTGTTCTATTAGAAATTAAATTGTTCTCATTTTTAGCTATTTTCAAAACATTTTTATGGCTGCAATGTTAATGAGGGAAACCCTTTTAAAATGATCCCTTTTTTTATTTTATTATTTATGTTAAGTGCATTGTTATTTAATAGAATAAATTTTATTACGTATTGTAATTCCTTTACGTAGTGACGTGACGTAAATCATTGGACCAGTTAGATTATCAAAAATGTTTTGAAAGAAATAGGCAAATAAACATAGAATTTGAAAGCAGGAAATATGTAAGTAAAGATAATATTAAAAAATTTATCTTCATTTTTAAGTACGTTGATACATTAAAGCTGTCGTCACGAACTACCAGTGGACGACTGATGATTCACGATTAAAATTTGAATAAAAGAGAGGATCCGAGACTGATATTTTGTAAATTAGTCCGAGCTTTCTAACTGTCAACACTTGCTGGCAAATTTTTTAAGTGACTCTAATAAGAGAGTAGTAAAAGACGAGTTTCTAATAATAGTACTAGTCAGATTTCTTATAAGAATTTTTATTAAGAAGACAATAACTATGAAGCTAAAATTCTTTATCATTATCTCTACGGTGAGCATTATTATTTCGGTGAGCATTACTATTACCTGTTGATTTAATATCACCCTGTGATAAAA
Organism: Eurytoma adleriae; assembly: GCA_900480045.1. Classification (NCBI taxonomy): domain Eukaryota; kingdom Metazoa; phylum Arthropoda; class Insecta; order Hymenoptera; family Eurytomidae; genus Eurytoma; species Eurytoma adleriae. The sequence continues at coordinate 207,294 of UXGC01000092.1, forward strand.
AGAATTCTTGCACATTAACTTAATTTTTTCAAGAATTGGTTCAGCTAATTTCTTTACTATACTCACCGTATTCGATACTAGTGTATTGAAAAGTACAATCACAGAACTGCATGAATATTTGATTAAATAGGTTTACTTTCGAAATTGTTTAAGTGACCATTTATATTTATAATAATAAGAACAATAATGAACATGACTGAAGAATTTATGTGTTTAACTTATGACTTAATATACTTAATAATTAATCAAATGACTTTGTACTTCTAGATTTGCTTGATTATTAGTGAACACAAAAGTAATGCTAAGCCCGCGTCAACTACCGACAAACAAGGTTTAAAATGCGAAGATCCAGATTATGTGAGTAATACGGTTTAATCGTACTGATTAAAATATGTGTTAATTGATAGTTAAATTAATTATCAAAAAATATATGTATATTGATAATAAATTAATTAAAATCATTAATTTTTTTGAATGTATTATATTTTAAGATCGATTTTTACTTTGCTAAAAGAAAATTTTTATTTCTATAGGAATGCACTAACGATTACAATCAGAATCATCGTGCTTATCAAGACAAAAATATATGTGGGTTAGTAAAATTTTTGTGACATAACTTTGTAGATAATTAATAAATCTGATACCGATTGAATAAAAAATATTCAACAATTTGCAGATCCGTTGATGTAATTTGTACTCATCCGGGGGATCATATTGAAGGCTACAAACCGCCTGTCTTTAAACAACGCTTTAAAGAAGAAGAAGGAGTGTGCAAACTTGCTGGATGCTGTTGTTCTAAACCTCGTAGAAGAGATTCCACTGCTTAAAGGCTTGTGCTGTTGCCTTATTGAGACTCTGAAAATTCTATCAGAGATGAATGATCAGGATAAGAGTTTAAAAAAATGCAAAGCAATTACCAAAGATATATTATATTTATTATTTATTTATTTATTTATTTATATATTTATTTATTATGACTTATTTGTTGAATTTTTAAGAGAATGAAATGATGTTACCGCAAGTGATTTAATACAAAAAAAATGAATAAAAAAATATGTTTTAATCATAAATTTTAATCATTTCTAAAAAATCCTGCACACAAACCCATTCAAAAAGAACGCATCATCATAGACAAGTATTTCCCATCCATTCTTTAAGAAATCGGCAATTACTTCCAACTAAAATCGCTACAGTAGCGGTAAAATCAAGCGCAATATACCTCTCTCCGAAAAAGCGGTAATGGATTTGTCGGGAAAACGGGTGTCGCGCGGGCTCGTATTAAGCGCGCCCGGGGCAAACAAGAGGATATTGCCGGCGCGACGCTTCGGCCGGCGGCGGGCCGGAAAACACCGGCGGGTCCTGTGCAAACAGCACGCGCGCCACGGCTAATGCGAGCCGCTCGCACGGGCGTCTAATAAAGCGCCGGCGAAAGAGAGGCGAGCGAAATATTTCGCGGGAGGGTGAATGACAAACAAGAGGCGCCGGAGGGTGAGAATGCAGGCGATTCGTCGCGGCGGACGAAGACATTACGACCCCGGCCGAATGAGGCGCGCGATGTGGATTCGCCGAGGAGATTTATGCGTCGCTTGCTTAGAGCTTTCGATGCGGGGGTGGCGGCACGATTCGTTTGTCCTCGGATGCACGCGATTTTATGTGTTTGGCCACGGTCGCGTGCTCATTCGACAACTCGGTAAATCGTCATTTGCGCTTTGCTAAAGTCAATGGTGTTGTGCTGCGATATTGAAGTCAAACTAGGACTTATTGCGTTTTTAGTTTGCTCTGTTTTTCTTCTGTAGATAAATTGAGCCGCTGGATTGATTATCTTAAAATAATATGTCCCTTTTATTTATTTTTTTTTATTAAATTCAAATACATTTTAATAATTTCCTGAAAATTTACTCAGGGAATACGTTTATAACTTTGTCGGATATTTAAAGTAATATTTTTAAACAGTGCGTTATTATCGATGCGGTAACAATGATATATAGTACAATTAATTAACTAAGTCGCGATTGAAAAGTTGTGCAAAATAATGATAATCATTAAAATTTTGCGACTGATCGGTCTACAAGCGACCGCAAAGTATCAACAAGAGAATGATAAACGTAACGTTATTATCGTCGTTAATACCACAATGAAATGCATATTTACGAATAAATAACAATTCATTGCGGTTGTAACCGTAACGAAATCCTTCCCCGATGACTCGAAAGTAATTTACAAAACAAATGCCGGCCACAAATATACCTACATTACGAGCGAATCATTAATCCCAATAAAACGCTTTTACGTCGGGTCACTGCAGCGAATAATGACGCAAAAGTGCATCCCCGCGTCTCGTTAATAATTTCCACTTTTTCGGCAGCATGTGACCCGTTTAAAAATTGCACATTTGCACCTGCATGTACAATCACTAGGATTGAAAGTTTCATCATGAAAATTGATACTTGAATTTAAAAATAGTAGCATATTTACAAATAAAAATATCTTTTTCTTTAAGTACAAAAAATACTTAACTTTAATCTAAAACTCGTGATTAACGATGTGAGCTGCGGAAACCATCGTTTACTCGCCACCCAAGCAAATCTCGAAAAATCGAGCGCAAAAAATTTCTCGCTTGCGAACATCGATACACGGTAGACGCGACCATTTTTCACGGGCTTCCGAGGCCAGCGCTGCGGCGGACCGACAAAATGCAAACGACGTTTGGCCGCGCGACCGAAGGAGCCCCGCGGCGACTCCGCCGCCGTCACGAGTTTATGCAGAGAGGGGCTTCACGGGGCATCGGCGGTGGCACTTCGCACCTCCCGACCGCCGCCTCCCAGATGCAGGACTCCAAATGGAGCGGGATACAACTACGCGCGGCAGCCGTGATAAAGCGAGCATTGTGACGAACTTGCTGGGGAATTCGCTGGGGCTGAAATGTCCCGGTTAACCGTGATAAGTAACTTTGCAGTATGTAACTTTCAAAATAAATTTAAGGACTTTTTTTCTTAGTGTTTTGATTTGTGGGTTGTTTTCTGAGGTAATCTAATACGAACAGTGCAAAAATAAACAATTGGTGCTTAATAATTTCGTCTTGTATGCACGTGACTTTGCAAATGTCTTTTAACGCATAAAGAAAGTAAATCGAGTAATAAATTGTTGAAATAAATATTTATATCAACGATTCACCGCAATATATTTACTCCAAGAAAAATGCAGATTTTTCTGCCTCCTTGTGAAAAATCGACTAATCCTTTTTCCTCGGGCCGGGGAAAAAGATGGGAACAATGATGAGATGAATAAAAGTAAATACGCCGTTAAGTTGGAGGATGAGCAAAATAGGAGAGCAAAATAGAGCGATGGAGACGAAGCGAGCGAAAGATATATAGCGGGCGGGGAAAGGAGCGAGTGCCGAGGGAAGGGAGAGGAGCCGAGCAATATGGCGTCTTCCCCGGAGAGTTCGCCGAACGAGGCCGCAATCCAGCGGATACACGTCCTGTCGACGACATGGCACACGGGCTATCCTCCTCGCTTCTCTCTCGCTCTCTTCTCCCTTCGATTCCCTCTTCCGCCGGAGCCGCACGCCTTCTTCCTTCCTCGCTCGCCTTTTTCCCCGCAGTGGACTCCTGCACCCTTTTAAGTTCTCCGAATGAGTTTTTTAAAAAAATCTAACGGTATCATCCCGATTCTGCTGTTTCAGCACTTTTAGTCACCGGTTAAGTAAAATTCAGGAATAATTTAACGAAGAAAATTGTGGCTATACTAAAATGAATTGATACTTACATTTAACATCAAGGTGATCTTTGTACCTAACGTATAATAAATTTATTTACCCCCGCATCAAACGTACTTTAATAAGAAACGCAGTAGTACGAGCCAACGTCGGTGGCGCCCGGCGATCTTCGTCCGCGTCACTCCAATCAAGTCCGACACAAGTTCATCAAGAGTTGGCGTCCCGCAGGTCGGGGCGGGACCCTCGGCGTTCGCGAAACAAGGAACACGGGGTGTAGCACGCGAGGGCCCCTCGGACAAGACGTCAGCCCTCGCCAATCCGGCGGCCGAATCATTAGCCGCGCGCGCGGCGACCTCGCGTGGGACACGCCGCTTTAAATACGAGATGAGCGGCTCGATTTCCTGGACGTGCCTCGATCGACGTGCCCTACTAATTTACCCGATGTGCCCCACTGCAGTCGATGGACCCGCCGCCTTCGGAATCACCTCGCCCGCCCGAGCCGCTCAATTATGGACGACGCTGGAGCTCGAGTCCGGGGCTGATGCATCCACTTTTTTGGGCTGCACTAAATTTGGACTGTTGGGTGTACGTCAATGAAGTGCAGGATATAAAATAAACTTATAAAAACTATTTTTATCAAAAATATATATTATTAACATGTTCATTTTACAACATAAAATCAGTTGACGAAAAAAGATTTATCAGCCGTTAAAAGAAGACAAAATCTGTCTTACATTCTAAAAGCAGATTCAACATATCGACTGGTATACGTTAAACCTTCAGTAGAAACAAGGCAGTTCCTGTCTTTTTTGAAAGTTACAACTGCTTGTCTTAACAGATTGTGCATCAGTCTTTTTATTAACCCATTTAAAAAGTTAATATATAAACTCTGTGTCTAATAAAATATACCTACCTATTTTTCGAATTTCCTTCAATCTTGACTTTGACAAATCGCCATTATTTTTCAGGTATTAAATGCCTTTGTTGCACGCAATGAATCTTTTACAACACCGGCGCGCACTCTAATAAATTCGCCACCCCACCGGCAGATTCCAGGACCGAAGACACGGCCAATCCAGCATCGCCTCCTAAGGAAGCCGCGGCAGGTTTAATTGCCCGGCATCGACGCGTCCCCCGAAAAAGCCGGGGACCAAATCAGCAAATTCCGGAAGATTTACCGCGGCGGCGCACGCAGAATTTCCCGGCGCCCGCATCATCGGCTCGTTCGCGTGTCCATTCGCTCGTTAGCGCGGACGGGGGGGAGGGTGGCGGTTGCCCGGGGAGGGAAAGCTACGGGCGAAAAACGATGCATCGCCCCGGGGCCGCTCTCTCCTCTCGAGGCGGGCTATAGGGCACCCTCGAGGGCAGTACGAGGCGGGAGCACGCGATGCCCTGAAGGATGCCCCACATAAGTCCGGGCCGCTTCTCTCGAGAGCCACCGATTATCCGGCCGGTGCGCGTGGGCGCGCCCTCGCCGTAATCGGGACTGACCGCCGACTTGTTTACGGTTTATCGGGATGAATTTCATTCGGTTGCGGTCGACGAACTTAACTCCGGCTTCTTTTGCAACTTTTATGCTGCCTTCCATGATTCATTCTTTTTTCTAGCTTTATTTACCGCGTAGGTTGCGAAGGATTATTAACAAGCTATTTTTAAATAAGACATTTTTCAATTGAGTATTATAATTAATGCGAAATGAATTTATAATTTCGTAATTACGATAATTATCATTTTAAAAATTGATTTTTTTATTTAATTTTTTAATTAAAAAGATCACTAGCTTCAATTCATCTATTTAATAATGTGGATTTTTAAATCTTGTTATTATCCTTTTAAAGTTTTCGGGCATTTAGATAATACTTTTACGTATGCATAATTCGAGTCGGTCAACTAATTAAAAAAATTTAGACTTGGTTGATGGTACATGGGTAAACTGAATTACGCCTGCGATTTTGAGGGATGCGGGACTAACAGGCGTGACCCAAGTGGATGCGCGCCGTTGAACGGCTCGGCACAAAAGAGTATTCTTGCTAATGCAAAAGGATAACAAATGGGCCTGAAGTTGAAGCGCACATACGGCATCTCATTATCCAGTCGAGAGCCGACATTGAAACCCTTTTGTGAATATTACCGCGCGATGTTGTTACGAGTGAAGGTTTGTCGCTTGATGATTCTCTGATTTACGATGTACCTTTTCTGCAAGTTCTGCATGCGCAACGGTTAAATACTTATTTATGTCGTTGGTTTTGTCCTTTGTTATGGAAATTTTCAATTAAATAAGAAAATAAAAAATAATTATTTTGCTAATGGTACATAATTACAAACTTGATTTTGTTCAAAAAGTAATAATAATGTCGAATGTTAGAAATAATAGCAAAATTTACGAATGACATTGTTCAAACGTATTTATCATCCAGTAACGATAAATTGCTGTCCAGGATACAAAAACTATTCCATTCAAGCGAAGTATCGCAATTCTTAAAAACTGTGGTCACCCAAAACTCCCAGGAGTGAAAATTAATCCGAGAAAATCGTGGGGAGTATCGGTCAACTTGACAAACACGCAGCCGCTTTGTATAAAAGTCAGGCCTCGAGGTGGAATCCGTAAGAAGGAAGGGCCGCAACCGAGATGATTGAATAACGCGCCTGCGAGGGACGATGATAAGGATAAATCTTACCTCGGCCAAAGTCCAGGCGCGTGAGCGCGCGGACGGCATCGAGCCGCTAGTGTCCCCGGGCCGCGCGCATTTATCATAACGACGCGGTCAGCATATAGGTCCACGGGCCGACCGTCCTCCGCTCCCCCCCGTCCGCCGGCTTATCATTAATTTACGCGGCCGGGAATCCCTGGGATATAAAAATAATTTGCTTTGCGGAAACAGACGCGTCGCTTTTTCGGGCGGCCCCCTCCCCCCGCCCGCGCGAAAATATCATCGTCGCCGGACCTTTCGGGAATTACCCTCAGATAAATCATGAGCTTTTTAGGGCGAGACCGGCGCGATGATGCCCCGGCTCCGTGCATAATGCCAGGATTGCAAGTTTGTTTTTTCTTTTATACTTTTTTTTGGAAAAGTTTCGAGCTTGACAAATTAGTCGGACGTGTACCGGAGGGGGGTCAGTGTTTATGGAAATTGGACGCGATTGGCGGATTCAATTTGCAGGAGTAAAACAGCAATATGTCGGAATTGCGTTGCATTAATCAAATTCGCCGGGACATTTGAGATGCCACGACTGGACGCATCGAAATCTCGAATAATACCAGGAATTCAGCTGCAAAAATGAATTCTGAAGGATAAATAAATCACGCACAAATTTAAGCTCTAATTATGTATGAAATCTTTTAATCTGCATTTAAAAAATTGTCCTTTCCATCAATCTCGCTACATTCTGAATCCTTGAATGCATAAATAAATCGAGCTTTAATAAATACAATTTGTAGCTCACAGAAAAATGAGTAATATTAAATTAATGAAATTGCAGAAATTTCACGCATTTAGAACAAAATGAATATTTTTCTAAAAGTTTGCATAAAGAAAAAAGATATAGAACACCTTATACGATAACGTCGAGCTCGACAAATCAGCTCTCGCAGATGCTTGTCGGCCGCCACCGATAACAGGCTCCTAATTCTTTTTTTGGCATCGCCGACCTCGTCATCCGAGCAGTGCAGCTAAGAAATCATCGAGCTGCCGGATGATCCTCCCCCGGGAGCTACTAGAGACGGCGAGCGCGAGTGTCCAGCCTCCCGTGGCACGGGGGCACGCGCGCGCGCGGGGCTAATGACGCGGGCGGCAACCTGTTGTCCCGGTGAATGGGCTCGGGCGCATCTGCCCCCGAGAAAGAGAGCGGCCCTCGGCGGGAGGCCGCGCGCGCATTATCATCATAATCGGGGCCGACGATGCGCGCCGCCAAATGCCGCGGGGACGCGGCTCCCATACAACCGGCGCCCCCGGGCTACGCCGGATCCATTACGCCTCGTTACTCTTGTAGAGGACGCCGGGCTGCCCTCGCCACCTACATTGTTAAGGGAAGAGCACAGGTGCTGGAGTCTCTTTTTCGAGAGGACGAGGCTGGTGTTGTCTTTCTTCCTTTTTTTCCATTCGACGAGGACAGTGGGCGCTGGATCATGGTGGGTTGCGGGTGGCTCGAACCGCAGGAGCGGGTTGTGGTGCGGTGACGCTTTAACTGGGTGGTTTGACTTTCGTTACGAGTGTCATTTAAATCGCTCAGGGAGAATTTAAATCTTTATGATTCAATGTAGTGCGCGAAGTATTAATTAATTTTTATAAAATTTTTACACTTCATTCATAATTTCATTGTATTAATATATTATCGATTGTTGAAAATAAATAAAATACATATTCAAATACTAAATTTTCTAAGACTTATTGCAAAAATCTGTACTATTCAGTCCATGTAGAAACAGTGAATGAAAGCATTAAAAAAGTGACGGATTCACAACTTGAAAAACAAAGTTTAACTTTGAGAGGGTAATCATTTCAACCAGGACAGCAAACACGCAGCGCGTAATTGGCAGCAATCGATGAAGAATATCGGGCGCGCACACCCCCTGGTATAAAAAAAAGATAGAGCTCAGCTAAAATAATCAAACACGCTGGCTCTTTCTCTCTCTCTCTCTCTTTCCTCAGCGAACTTCATAGCAGTGCAAACAAACGCAGTCCATAGAATTCGAGATACTTCCATTTGCCCGCACATGTTACGCGAAATACGGTAGCTCGCTGGCTCGCCGGCAAAGCGTGCGGGGATGCTCTTCCCCATAAGTATCGCATATGTCAGGTCCCCCGCCGGGATGCCCTCCATCCATCGCGCGCTATTCCGCCGGAGAGCGAGACGGCGCCGGGAGAGAGAGCGAGCGAGGCCGAGGCGGCGCTCGACGGGCGCGAACGAGAGAGACGGTGTAAAAGGGAAATGGAGAGCGCCGAGAGTAAGGAGATGCCGCGAGGGGAGGCGGCGAGGAGGGAAAATGGAGAGAGTAAAAATAATAATGATTGAGAGCCAATATATCGAGCAATCGTTCTGGAGTACGACGAGAGGAGAAAATCAGATTTTACAAAATCGCCGGGATGGGAGCTTCTCGTGTAGCGAATCGCTGGATGCTAGCTGGATGAGGACGTATTTTGTTGAAATGAGAAATATGAATATTTTTGTGAGATATTAAATTTAATTTCATCTGTAGTAAAAAAGAAAATAATAATGCAAAATATTGTAATTTATATTCTGATGATTGTATTTTACTTTCTGATAATTTTTTAGCAATATAAGATAAATGAAAATTGTTGAAATTATCTACGAAGTTACTTTATTTTGTTCTCAGGCTAATGTATTTGTATAACCCTTTAAGGGTGAAATAACCACTGACACTTAAATGCATAAATAATGTCGTGAACAAAAAAAGCTAATGAATATTCAAATAGGACGCCATCGAAAATCAAGTAACCGCAAAAGGAAGGATTAAGCAATCCTTTGATCTTCGAATTTAAACGCCCGAAAGATAAACCCATCGGCGTCAGAAAACTTACTGAACTATTTTCCGACTCATCTAGGACCCAGCCAGAAAAATAGTTACCGCACGAGCAAAACATACACAGGAGCGGGTACACCAGAAGGGCAGAAGACACAATGAAAAACGGGCGCGCGCGCGCCCCCGAGTCGAGTCTGTGTAGGGACAAGTGCGCGGGGTTCACCCCAACCCCAACCCCGCCGATCACAAAGAATCGGAAGGACGACGTGTTAGTTTTAGATTCACTTTGTGCACGCGGGGATTACGCTGTATTTCGCCGAGGATTCGCCGGCCGCAATCCCCTTTCGAGCGAGCGCAGGAGGAACGATGGAGCGGCTCGGACGAATGGAATTTTGTCCCGACTGATGTGTATACTTTCATGCGTCGTTGCCGGCGTATTGTTTGCGCGATTTCCTTCCAGAAATTATGCGCAGTTGAAGGAAGCTCCGTTTTATGAATGATTTATAAACGTAACGTCGTATGGAGGGCAACGCCCCGGGACTGTTATCCGTTTTGTCTGAATTAATTCAATTTTTGGCATATTCTGAAGCTTGTATTGAGGATCCCTTTAGAAATGTTTTTTAAATGCGAAGTAAATTGTATCTTAATTCGTAGTCAATTCTTCATTTGAATGAAAAACATTTTACAGTATTCTTATTAATATTATATTTTTGATAAAATAATAAATTTAAGTATATCAAAACTTCTATATTGGATAAAAACTTCGCAGAGAGAAAAATTAATTTACTAGTGTTGTAATTTTTTCTAGACCGCTATTATAATTTCTACTGTGCAGTTTAACATTCTTATCATTTGTAAACAATCCCAATGGATCAGTCTACATTTGTGATCTACGGAAGACCAATTACAACTTTCTCTCCTTGTTCTTTAGAAATACTTACCTGTAAATTGCATATTCTATTTTTTACAAAAGCACTGCCCAAACAGAAACATTTTATTCTCAATTTCTCTTTCTAAATAATTTTCCAACGAAAATTACCGAGGCATTTAAGATACGCGAACAATTGAGTTCGCAGTAGCACTCGGCAGTCCCCGGCAACATATGCACTGGACGCAATGTAAACATCGTGCGCGAGAAAGAGAAAGAGAAAAGACGGGAAATGTTATCATAGCCCGGTAATAGGCTTAGCTGGCCGGCGATTCGACGGCGGAAACCCGTGGTGCGCGTTCCCCAGCCCCACGGATAATTGGATTTAGCCGGAGCGCTGATGTTCATTTGACATCATTGGGACATTTAGGAGCTTCCGCGGCCACGACCTGGGATTGGATTATGCGCGGGGATGTTTAAGGAACCCGATGCGATTCAACGGGGCGTGAGCCGTTTCGACAAGTGTCAATGCATTCCAAAATGACCAGCGTCGTATTTACGACGTGCTGTGCAGACTACGTTCTTATTAAGTTTTAGTGCGCGGAAATTACCAAAATCATATTATGTTGAATAATTTATTTGTCTTTATATTAGTTTCATTTATGTAATTAGACACGTAAAAAATTCAGTAAATCTTGAAATTCTCTTAGACATCATAATAAATTAGATTTTTAAAATTGCATTGTAAATTTAAATTAAATTAAAAGTATAAGGTTTATTAAAAAGAGAGCAACGGAGAACCGTGAAAAACTGTACGTCTAAAATGTGCAGAGTACATCAGCCGAACGAGGTAGCGGCAATGTTACAGATCGTTAAGCAAGTGCTAGAGATCCCCATGAATCAGGGCCACGTCTAAAATGCATCGAGCGAGCAGGAGAGACTCTTACAAAAATTGAAACCGGTTCGGCACGCGCACGACATGCGACACTTCGCACAACGACGGTGCCTCAACACAAATTCGTTGGGTAGCCGGACATTTAATTCATTAATTTCCAACGAGCCCCCGTAACAGATGTATCGAACAAATTCAATAACTTTCGGGGCCTCGGATAGACGTTTAAATGTACTCTTACTTAATGAAAACAATGACATTCTTTTTTAGGAAAATGATTCTTAATTGTGAAATGTAGGAATTAACCAGGAAGGCACGAGAAGACCTTTTTATCGCTCGCTAATCAGGAAGAGCGCGAAAAGTTTGAAGCTTCCTTGGTGTAAACAAGAAATATGAGGGAATCAAGGAGGCGCAATCGCCTGATAAGTTGGAAAAGTTCCGTTTTAAAATGAATTAGCTTCGCATAGGAGTGAATTTCTTCGGGAAGCGAGCGAGAGCAGGAGAAGACGCAGTGCCCGGAGTACATAAATCTGTCGCGGAGCAGCCAAGAGAGCAGCGCTCGGTTCACCCCCGGCCAAGGAAAAAAAGTAATTATAGAATTTGTTTGAATAAATTTATGGGGTGCCGGTAACGCAGCAATCGCGAATTTAGTGGGGGAACGAAAAGAAAAAGAAACGACGATTTCGGAGCTCCTTCTCAATTACCTTTATTCTCGATCTGACGCGACGGTAAATTTGCTCTGAAGATATTTTGACCGAGTAAACCTGCACGTTAAACTAATTAAAATTTACATTATTTGTTTTTACTTTTACATTAATAAATTACTTTATTTCTAATATATAATTGTTGAAAGCCAAGCAGCCGCTATCCTTCAAGTTCAAACTATATAAGAAGAATGAAAGGTAAACATGTTTTTCCGCCTATAAGAAGGTCCGAGAGAGGGCGGATTGTGCAGTGATTGAGCACCGATATGCGTGAGGCAGAAAGTCTATCAAGTAGAGATAATGCGCTCTGTGCCGGGTAATTTGATCCTCCCTCGCTTTTGCCTGCCTCTTTCTAAGTCGAGGAAGACATTCTTCGTTTTATTCCCACTTTTCTCCACCACTTTGCATTCGTACAATTTACTACTGGATTTTTCGTAGGTTCTATTCATCTTCTTTTTTTGTTCGACCTTCGTTTTACTTAATAAAAAAAAACATTTGCATCTTGTTTAGTCTAAGGACACGGAGAGGAATAGTTATCCTATACAACATTTTTTCTACATGTATCATTGACGTTCTACTCTTGAACTTTGCTGACATTTCTATTTTTGAAAATTTACCACATTGTATATGAACACTGCCACTCTTAAAGTTCATTTAGCACCTCCTCAAATTTCATAACCATAAACGCGTACTATCTGTCCTGTCGTCGAGCGGAACACGGCCCCCAGAATGCAGAATGAGTCCGCCTCGAGCAGCGGCGATGTAAAGTCCGGGCGCAAACGGCGTCGTAAAGCCGGCGGCCGCGCAGGTAGACGGGGGGCAGGAGGTGGGAGAAAAGCCGTGTTACGCTGCCTTAAAGACGCGAGCAGCCGTCGGTGCAGGTATACGCGCATACGCCGCGGCCTGCGATAATGAGAGCGAGTGCCGCCCCGTGTTGGGGCTTGGCCGCGGTCCCCGAACGACGCCCTCAAGATTCCTCCACGTGCCGAAAACTCCGATCCATCACTTAGTCTTCGCCATAGCTGAAGCTCGCAAGCGAGCGGCCGTTATGCGAGACATGTATATTTTACGCGAGGATATATAATAAACGGGGCCGACGCGCGACTGCGTGAGGCGCGCGCGGGATGTGGATATCGGTCATCCGGAAATTACTTCTTTCCGTGAGGAGTCCCCTATCGCCGGGCTAAAAGCTTTTTCTTATATATGGATTAAAGCTTGCGGTGCGCGCGACTACGGAAATTCATAATTTACCTTAGTTTAATTAATCGGATGGATATTTTTGTATGCCTAATACTCGTGTCTGTCAAAATTTACATTTTTCTTTGTACTTCAATATTTGACTTCATTAATTACTCTTGTAAATTAATGAAAAATGTGGGCTAAAAATGGACACGAAAACTAAATAATTAAATATAATGACTAGAGAACGATAATGGACAATGAGCAAAATCGAGCTGACGTCGCGGTCTGGCATTCAGTGGCGACGTCACGTATTTAACCGTTCGCAAAAAGTCGAAGGAACGAGGAAGAAAGCGGACAGGAGGGCAATTCCGAGGCGCGTGCGATAATCGCCACCGTGGCGTGTTTTTGGCCGGGGGGAGAAATCGCTCTTCCTTACTCGGAACGTACGGGCCGATTACTCGGCGAGATTCCGCGCAAAAAGCCGATCGCCCGTGAGGTGTCGCGCGCGCAAATGCTCCAACTCGATTCATCGTCAGTACTGTCCCTCGCGGAAGTCCTTTTGTTGTTCACCCGATGGAGGATAAAATAACGCAGGGAAATACCTTTTAAAAGATAATTTCGTGGTTGATAAACAAATTAAAATCATTATATACCAAAATGGAATGAAAAATAATTTTGATACTAGTTTTTTATTAAAAATTTCATGTTTAAGTTTACCTTACCGATATTTTGTAAAAAAAATTAAAAGAAAGATTAACTACTTGTAATACATATTAAAACATCATTTTTCAAGAAATTTTATGAATTGAAATCTAAAAATGAAATGGTGTATTTTAGCACAAGCAGAGTCAGAGAGCATACCACTTTTTATTTTTTTAATTTCAAATCAAGAATTTATATAAAACATTCTCCACTAAATAAAAAAACATCTTCCTTTTTTTATTTTCGTAAATCTCGTCCGTTATACAAAAATGATTTGATCGAATAAAAACGAAAGAAATTCTTGAGAAAATACTGTACTTACATGCAAAAAAATTGATATTGACACATTTAAAACCAGTATAACAGACCCAAGGCGGCAGGCAACAACACCTGCCCGCAATTTTCGAATCCGCCTGCATCGCGGAGGCATTCCCGAGCGTCGGACCCCCGGACAGGCTGTCGTGTGTCCGCGCGAGACTTATCGACGCGACGAGTCACCGCTCCCCGCCGAGATAAATAAGGCCGAGCGATACCCGCGGCAGGTTTATACATCAAGCGGCCGAATGATAGACGCGTCGATTTCGATAGCCGCCGCATTTGGCGCAGTCTCGCCGACGCGCGATCGGCGCTTCCACGAGGCGCGGTTTTTCTCGCCTCGCCTCCTCTCTTTTTTACACCCGTCGCCGCGACAAGGCCGCTCGCTTTTCTCCCGCTGGAATCTTAATTGAGTTCTAAGTAGATGGACTGAAAAACAAATTGCACGAATTTTTTCCGCCGAAGATTGATGCCGATTATTATCGACTGGTTCGGGCACTTGCTGCTCGGCGTAGATCTGAAAGAGTTTTTTAATATTCTGACAAATCAAGAATTTTTTAAAATCGTTTAAAACATTAATTTGAAATTTAAAATAGTGCTGTTTTATTTATCACACTATGAAGAATCAACAAACTAGAAAGAGTACGCGAATTATACTTATACAGCAAAGAAAATGGGAAGTGCATTAAAAAGAAAAATTATTTTTGATTTTGAACAGTTTAGTTTATTCTTTTACAACATACGGTATTTAAAATAAATTTAACGATTAAGTGATTCCGTTAAACGCGGAGCGCAGGAAGCAAATCCGCGAGCCGCACAGCAGCTGCTCGGAGCGCCGCTGCGGCGGCTCCGCTCGCATCGACGGCGCTCGCCGCAGTGACGGCGAGCCTCCGGGCGCATCCTCGCCGCGGCGCCACGATCCTCTTCCGCGGCGCGGCGCCGGGGCGGGGGTGGGGCGCTCGGGCCGCTGATTCGCGCGGGCGTGCCGGCCGCCGCGGCGATTGGCCCGGCGGCCTGCCCCCCATTGGCCGGGCCCGGGGGCCGGCGCCGCCCCTCGGCGGCAGCGCGCCGAAGCAGCCGGGGGTGGGCGACGCCCCCGCGGCGCTCGCGGACGACCCGTGGGACCCTCGGGCACGCCGGCTCGCCAGGCCGTGACACATTCGACAAGCGGCGCCGTAACGGGAAGCAACGCGCGGCTGGGGACCTCCGCTCTCTCCGCGAGAGCAGCGACGCGCGCGAGTCACGCAGCCACACGGGGACACGCAGACGCGGGGGCAGCTCGTGCATTATTGGGTGCGCGTCCGAGGAGGGCCGTTAAAGGGCCGCCGGTGTTTACGTCGGGGCGAGCACGTGCGCGCGGGCGCGCGGGCCTGTGGAGTTGGTGAGGGTCGCCTGTGCGGGCGGACCGGGTGACGACGAAGGAGTTGGCATGGTGCAGGGGCCTCGGCGCTGCTCACCGGGCTCCTAACGGCCTGCACCAGCAGCAGCAGCAGCAGCAGCACCAGCACCAGCAGCACCATCATCAGGCCCGGCAGCGGCGCCGCGAGGGCTCGCCGGCCGGCAGCACGACGCTGGTCGCTTCGAACGAGGGCTACGCGTACGGCCTCACCACGAGGTCCGACGAGTGGAACAGCCTCCTGCCCAGCTCCACGATCGTGGGCGCTGGGGGCTCGCCATGGCTGGGCCTGGGGGCGGCCGGGGGTGGCGGGACGGCGGCCGGGGCCGCGAGCGCCGCCGGCGGGAGCCCCGTGGAGCTGGAGGGCCACTGGGGGCGGAAGCTGTACGGGGCCAGCGTGGCGCCTCCGCCACCGCCGCCCCATCACCACCCCCGAGCTCCGCCGCTCGTCTTCGCGCCCCAGGACATGCGCCAGATCCTCAAGGAGGAGCCGGTGCCTCGCGCCTGGCCGCAGCCCGCCATCGCGGATAATGGCTCGTGAGTACCTTTCTTTGCCTATCTTAATTGCAATCAGTGACGTATAGTAATGACTAGAAATTCTGCTTTTTACTTACTGTACTTTCATAGTGATATAAGGATGTGGATTTTGAAAGAGCGCATCGAATAAGTGGATCGTTATTATAAAGTTCAATTATTTACATTAAATGCATCAAGATTCATGTAGATATCATATTTTATTGTTACGTTTTAAGAGTTTTATGAGATGACATTTTTTTATTACCCGGGAAATTGGTGTTTAACTGAATTTTTCTTACCGTCGGATCGAGATACACTTGCCGTCGGACCACGTACTGACTGTTTCTACTAATGTTGCGCTTCGTTTAATTGCATTTGCTTATTGGCACTTTTTTCTATGAACTGATTAATACCTTGACGTTTCTCGAATAATTATTTTGAGTGTTAGTTAAATAATGTAAAGTGATTCTCAATGAAAAAATTTTCGTTACACATTTTAAAACATGTTTGCGCATTAAATTACATCAAAATTATAATAAAAAAAACAATAAAGAAATCTACTTATTTACCTTTTCCTTGTGAAAATTTTCAAAATATCTAAAAGTAATTAAAATGTATATAAAGATAATATACATTATTAAAAATAAACGTACTTATCAAAAGCGCAAAATCGATATTTTCGATAAATCATTTTCTCTCTCAAAAATTCTGACTTACTATAGATATAATTATCACTCAAAATAAAAATATAGCAAGTATCTCAAAACAACTCTCGATAGCCGTTTAAATCAATGAATGGTCAAAAGCATAAAACGTGTAGGTAAAAGGCGAATCAAAAGAGGAATAAAGCGAGTGCGGCGCGTGACGGCTCGCGCCAAGTCACGTCGGCGAAACAGCGAGAGCGATAAAGCGCCGGTTTATTGCGGTCCCCCGGATTCGCGCGACGCGAGAAAGAGACGCCGACGAGCGATCCGTCCGTCAGCGGGGCTCCGCTTCCTCCGTTAATCCGCGTCCCTTAACTAACCCACCCATCCCGTTATCGTCGGATCCACTCCCCTTGTAAACAGGTAATACTGTTTTCATAGTGCTTTCCGCATTCCTAATTGCGTAAGTCGTTAACAAATCATATTCTTCTTTAACTATTCGTAAAAATTTATAGATTGAATAGTTATCAGCAAATATCGGGATATAGATTATGTTATTAAAACGTATCTACATAAAAAGTATTTTCTATGCTTAAGTTTTTAAAATAATCTAATCGAGAAAATGAAAAAATCTATAAGACATTGAGAAGGAATTATAAGGAAGGCAATCGAGTAGAATTTTTAAGGTCGACGAGGGGCGGTAAACTGTCGCTTTCGCGCCGATAAAGCAAACAATTTACTTTTACGCGGAGTCGAGTAGAGAGTATGCGGTAAGGGCGCGAGCGCGCGCGCCGCGAGAAAGCATCCCAAAGTGTTTTAAAACTTCTCCGGGGGCTGCGGGCATAAAGTCGACTGGGCTTTTAAAACCCCGTGAAAAAGTTACGCCTCTAATAAGACGAGAGAGGCGTCGCCGGCTCCTCAGTCTCCGCAAGCTTAAAAGTCCGATGGAGCGTTTTGTCGGGAGCTTTCCTCGATGCTCTCCGGAACGCTCGCAGGCTTCATTGAATCAAGTGATTTCTCTTTCTCTCCTCTTTCCCTCTAAGTTTTCCGGGGAGAATTGCATTTTATTCGTTTGAGTGTGAAGCTCATTGTCGACGTAATGCGATACAAAATCTACTTTGCAGATCACATTTTTGCGCGGAAAGTACTATTTTAAGTAAAAAGATATTAAAATAATCTGTTAGCGCAGACCAATATTTGCGCAAAACGTAAAGTACCTCTGAATCGCGTAAAAGCTTTCGTTATTTCGCAAGCTCGTGTCCACAAAAAATCTCGCGCTACCGAAAAAAAATTGCAGTTTCTCTATCGGTCAGCGATAAATCTGCGAATCAGGCAATAATTGCCGGTCAAAGCTCTAAATAAAGCGGCGCCCGCTCGCTCGTGCCGCGCGGATTATATTCGGATATATTACAAATTGCTCATTATCTCGGTCGCGCTCGCTCGCCGGGGTTTCGCGGGGGGCGCGCCGCGTGAATCATGGCGGCCTACCGCATAAATATAGACTCGCCGGCGTGGCGCGTCGCGCATTAGCCCGCCGCTGCGGCGCGCAGATTTATTGCGATTCTCCCCGGCCGATTGCTTTGTGTCGTCGTCGCCGCCGCCGCGCGAGCAACGAATGCCGTGCAGTGTTGGCCCCATTGTGCTCGCTTGAATAGCACCTGCGAAAAGAAGAGGCCGCGAGGCCGGGAAAGGGATTTAGCTGGGATTTCGGTGATTATTTTAAGCTAAGAGGGGGTGGGGGTACGTAAGGCATAATAGGATGAATTTAGTGCTCTGTGTAATATGTGGCTTGGACTTGGATAAAACCTGATGGCCCGCTGGATTAATTAATCTAACGCGTGATGGACCATTTTAAAAGTGTAAGAAAGATATATTTTCTTCGTTATTATTTAATCTGAAATAAACGGAATACGAGAGATCAAGCAGAAATCAATTCAGAAATTCGTTAATGAATAATCGATTTTTTTATATAAGAATTAAAAAATATAACTTTACAATTCTATATTATGAAACAAAATATTTCATAATACATTTAATGTCAGATAGACTACATGAATCCTCTTCCTAGTAATGAGTCCGGTGCCTCACTTTCAGTTAACTGATTACAAAAAGAATATATTATGTAGTCATAGAAAAATCGATCGAGTGTGTTACAATTAAATATTACTAAAATTGCAAATGAAAAAATCTGTGTGTTGAGTATAACTTATCATTTAACCGTGCACGATGCTTGCTCTAGGATTTGTTATAAGGATGAATATCATTTAAAGGCTAGCTTATAAATCTATTTTCCGAAATTCGCCGTTGCCAAATACACAGGTAAAAAGTAAACGAACGCTCGTAGCGCGCCGGCGGAAAAACGGCCGAATCGCTTATGCAGAAACGCGCCACGCGTGTATTCGAGCATCGCTGTAATCGTTATCGACTCGGGGACCGTGCGCGCGTATAGCCGCCGCGCTCTCGCGCGAAATGGTGCACGTGGCAAATTACGCGATAAACGGGGATCGCGCACGTAATTATCACCTCCGTCGCGCCGAGTCGCGCGTCCGCCCGCCGCGCGCGCGTGTGTGCGCCCACACGGCACTGGCAAACAAGCGCGGCTCTCGCTCCCGCAAACACGCGGATGCGACCCCCGCGCTATTCTGCTGCTCCCAGCTCTCGCTTGGCCGACGGAATCGAGTGCTGCAGTTTTAGGGAGGTTCAAATCCTTTGAGACGTTGCTTTTTTATGCGTAATTCTATTTTTCACTGTGTAGTAATTAATTTAAAAATTACGCGTGAAAAAAGAGTGGGAAGTAATATTTGAAACTGAACTATACACGCCTCTTTCAATTGGAAAGGACCAAAGGTCTTATTCTTATCTTTATCGGTGCACAAGCAATAAGAGGAGGTGCGAATATTCGCAATACGCATGATAATAACGAAGGTGGACAGTAGTAACCGTAACAACGAGTGTCCGCACTTATCCAGTGGAGGCGAAAAACAGCCGCCTAATGGCTCGGGCGTATCGGTAAGTGCTCTCTGGTGTGTCACTGCGATTACAATTATATTATTCGCCGGAACCCGGGTTAAATTGCCTTGGTCGCGCGTTTGTCCGCCGATGAAAATCGAACGAGCTTCCGTAACGTTGCGTTTCGACGTTTACGTTTCTATTGCTTGCGGGTATCTTTCGGAAATCGTGTAGTACGACGCGCTCGTGCTGCTATCGTCGAATGCTCGTACAGTTCAAGAATTTTTTTTGAACTGTTAACGAATAAATTTGATGAAAATCAACTAAAGCAAACTCAATAGTAAGAAAGTATTTACAATTATTCTTATGAAATAAACTTTGAAAGAAAAAGAATTTTGTATCGAAAATCCTTTATTGAAGAAAAAAACTCATCATAATAAGGTAGTGTACGTTTTAAAACGATTCTTTCGACGAAAATAAATAAATTTTCTAATAAATCACCCTGAAAAAGGAATATTCTGATCTAAGCAGGCCTAAAAAAAGTACCTCGCAACGAGCGATAAGACCGAGCGAAAATCAAACAAAAAGCCCACGCACTCATCGACTCGACGACCTTTGCAAAAAAAAGAGCGAGAGAGAGAGCCCATCGTAGACGTCGATATATCGTGGAAGCGCGCAGGCGGGACCATAGGAAGAGCCGAAGGGTGGAAAAGTCGGGGACGAGCGGGAGCGACGGTGGGGGGTGGGCCGGGGGGTGTGATATACTGGCCGTGTCGATAATTATCGGTGGCTGATTAACCGGCCGCCGGTTCGCGCCCCATAACTCTCGACGTCCGATTATTTTGCTCCCCACCCACCTCCCCCCCGGCCGCTCCATGCACCAATTCCCGCGTAACGTACGCGCGCACCCCGTTGCACGCGGCGCACACCTCGGGCCGCGGCGTGACGCGAGATTTCGCCGTTACGCGCGATCGGCGCGCGCGTTGTTTGATTAATTACCGCGATTAGATCATTAATTCCGCGTAATTAAACGGCCTAGCGGAGCGAGAAGTAAATAAGCGATATACTCACCCATGATCGGAGTTTTTTTTTCGCGGTGCGCTGCCTTTCAACGATGCTCGACATTTGTATACAGTGTTGGAATGATTTATGAAAGCTAGAATTTTGAGTTCTTTTTTTCTTGTTTAGATTGAATGTAATATTCATTTTCTACTAAATATGTTAAGCAGTGCAGCTTTCCCTGTATACATTAGCTATTGCACAGTAGTATTATTTGCTGGAAATTACCCATGATTATCGCACTGTAATTTATAATTTTCAGATAATTTAGTATTTTTTCCAAAATTTCCTGCTAAATTTTAATCATTCAAAACTAATTTTCTTTCATTATTTAGGAATAATAAAGGGTTCTTTTTTTCACAATGAACCACGCATCCACGAAGTTAAAATGCCATAAATAAACGATTGCGCTTTTTGCTCGGTCTTTTTTCGCTTCGAGGATACAAATACCTTCGTACCTCTTTCTCTTCTATTTTCCGCGCTGCAGGCGCGTTCCGCTGCCGACGGGGTTGGACGATGTTTTAAAACTTTCGACGGTGCGGTACGTCGATTAATCGATTCGGGCACCCGGCCGGAGGATATTCTGTGTATTGTCTGCCGTGTTGTATCGCCAAACGAGCTCCCGTGAAAAGAACAATGCAAATTTTTACACCACCAAAGCAGCCCAAAGAATTATGCGATAGTTTGTTTACAATATCAGTTTTTGCTTTGTTTCACTCAATTTCATAATTTTCATGTAAATTTTTCTTTCATTTTTTAAATATCCAATAACTTATTTATATTATTTAAAAAGTATAAATGCTTTAAATAACAGGTAGATGTGTATAAAATATTATTCTTTTTCTAAAAGAATAATCATGTTTTTATAAAAGAAAATCAGGAATTAAAAAACAATCGCCATTATTAGTCGAATTATTTTTTCACGTAAAAACGTGCTCCAAAAATTCACCTGTAAAAAACTGACATGTTAACCGAATAAACCAGCCGCAATAATAATCAATCGAATTGACGGCTCGAATATGAAGCATCGGACTGGACAGTTACAGGCCGTGCGATCTCAATTAAAGTCACGATTAAACCGTACCAATAAAAAAAAGTCCGACGCGTCGCATCGCGCGATTTATCAATTCGACGCGTAAAAAAGGGCCGCGCGCTCGCCCACCGTGCGCGCGAGCATACGCAGATTGATCACCGCTAAGAGAGACATATCGACGTCGCAATAATCGATGCCTCGGCGCGTTTTCTCGCGCGGCCTGACAAACGCGCCGCCGATACCATCGTTTATTTCGCAAATGCGCCGCAAAACTGCCGCTATTCATTTTCGCGGCGCCTACCCTCGCGCTCCTCGCTCTTTTTTTTCTGCCTCTCTTCCGGCGGGTGTATATGGTGGCCGGAGGCTCCGATAATCCGATTTTCAGCGTGGAATCGCGCGCAATTGCGCCCTCCTCCCCCTGCCGCAATCGTTTTCTGCGTAAATAAACGAGTGATTCAGGATTCGCGCGTCGCGTTTTATAAAAGTCTTTTTTTTATTACTTCCCGGGTCGATCGCGATTCGGGCTGAAAATTATACGACGCACCGAAGTGGTGCTTCCGCATCGTTTCCCCTTTTTTACGCGCTCTTTTGATTGAGATTTATGGAAATTCCCATTACTTATTTAGCCAGCGTCTCGGTCAGACTAAATTTGCGCGATGAATTTTCAAGGTGAAGTGCAATTGAAGTGTAATCACATTTTCTTGGCGGAGCAAGAATTTAAAAAGTGAGAAGGAGGCACGGTGGCCTGTTGGCTCAGAGTAAAATATTCAAGCGGTTGACTTAATTGCGCGGAGGAAAAAAAAGACGAGAAAACTTGGGCACCCCCCTCGAGAAACTTACCACTGAACAAAAAGAATTTCGTACTCCTTGTTAACTCCTCGGAATAATAAAATGTAGCGCCGGCTAAGCGTAAACGAGTTTCCCGTTCTTTTCAATTCCCCGCTCTCCTCGAGCCGTTTACCCGTTACAAAATACAAAAAACAAAATTCCCCCGAAAATTCAAAGACAGTTATTTTTGCTGGGAAACCCACCCAGGACGGCGACCACCGCGTCCAACCAAAAAATGCGTCAGCAAAATCACGAAAAAATGCCTCGGAGTTCGGGGAACGCATCTGCATGCGTTTCGTGCAGCTTTCACGCCTCGTTGAGTCCGCGACTTTCCGGAAAACGGGGGCGTAGCCGAAAAGGCCCCGGGGGAATTCGGCCGCGGGGTCATGCCTATTTTGACACTTTGAAAAATTGTTGCCAAATTGTACCTCGGCTGCGCGCGCACAGCTACGTTACGACTGCCAGTGCGGACGGCTCCGTGGATCCGAAGATGAGTGATGGCGGGCCTCCGGAGATTTCTCGAATTCCGGAGAAGCCCGCGAGTCTCTTTCACGAGCGCACGAAACCCACTGCCACGGATTCCCGATGCTTCTTTCCTGTTCCAGCTCCGGATCTAATTCGGTTGCTGCTGCTTTAATGTTTCCTGGGGATACGTATACGGATATGTAAAGTGACGGCATGTTTTATTCCGAGCTTATTTTTTTCGGAGGTGTTATATTATCTAAGTATTTGAGGATTTTATTTAACAAAGATCCACGTTTTAGGAATGATGCAAACAAAAAACGCGAAGTAAACATCGCGTATTTAATGTTTAAGTAAAATCTATTTTCATAAAAAAATTGCGAAAAGTGGGATAAAACGAAGAAACTTGGACCAAAGTAGGGTACGCACATACAGAAATTGTGTAACTCGGTGTTAAGAGGCGATTCGAGAAGGGGCGGGATGTACTTTCCGTACCATTACTCAAAGATGGCAGAGAGTCCGGCAGCCTAATCTCGGCACATGAGACCTTAATGGGATTTTAAGGCGTCGTGGCCACCTGCGACCCGTCGCTAACCCAGCGCTCCTCCCGCCTTCTTGCGTGTGATCTGAACATTCGGAAATTCGCTGAATCTTCTTTTTTAAAATCTCACATCCTTGCGACAATAATTGCTTTAAAATACAATTTGTACATGTAAAAAATATTTGTTTGTTACAGGGCTGTGGTTGGAAGGGCGCACTTCGAGAAGCAGCCTCCCAGCAACCTCCGAAAGAGTAACTTCTTTCACTTTGTTATCGCACTGTACGACCGGTCGGGGCAACCCATAGAAATCGAGAGGACTGCCTTCATCGGGTTCGTCGAGAAGGATCAGGTGAGTGATCGCTCATTCGTCACAGTGACTGAATTACTCCAATCAGGCTAATAAAGCACTAAATTCCGAGGTAAAACTCCGGAACATCTGTCGCTGATGCGCACTCGACTTTCGGAAACGAATATTTAATGCATCTCGTGGGCCGCACGCACGACCTCGCGTTTACGGAAAACTCGACGTAATTAATTTCAATGCAGGGGAAAGACGAGCCGATCGATGCGGCCGTCAAGTGTCCCGTGCATGCGATCGCTCATCATTAAATCGCAATTTACTAAAATCGTTGCGTTTCCGCAAAAGCGGCTTAGTCGAGGAGTTATTCATTTTATTTAATTCCAAACTACTTTTAAATAAGTGACTTTGAGACGCATTTTTAATTATTTTTGAAATCCATTTATCATTTCGTTAATTAAGAATGATTGTATAATTGTATGATTCTCAAACAAGACTTAACTATACCGATTATAAATAATTTGTTTAATAATCTGACGCAATCTGAAGAAAAAAGAAAAATCGGATGAATGTTTTCAAATATCACTAATTTAATAGATACTGTATGAAAATTCGCTCGCTCTGCAAATAATTGTTCTGGTGCAAGAATCTAAAAGATTCACCTCCATCGTTTGGCGCAATGAACAATTCTTTATAACAGTACCAGTGAAAAGCAACAACCACGTGTCGATGTTTACGAAATGTTCGCACTCGGTAGGTGGTTATACCAGGGAGCCGCGTAATCCGGACGTGTCCCTCCTCTCCGGGCGCTGCATAATTCACGGTCCGCCGGCGGACAGTTGCATCGCGCGCGGCCGGCCTCCCTATTAATTAGGGTCGTGCACCGCGCGCGTACATCAAGTCGGCCCTCCCTGTAACACCCGCGCCGACCGCACGGGGTCAGCCGCGCGGGGGGCGGAGGGGGCAAAAAGAGCCGGGCATTTACATATTTTCGCCCCGCTCAATTATTTAAGGAGGCCGCTCATCGCCGACGTAAACTCATCGCGCCGAGGATGAGCCGCGGCCGCTACGCTTAATCCGACACGCTTATGCGCCGCGCACCCGAGATCGTCCTTTTTTCACGAGGCTCGTACGAAGCGTTTACTCGTTTTTCCGCTGTGGTTTCCTTCCTTCCTCGCGGATTCGCGCGGGTATGTTAATTATTACGCGATGGAATTTATAGGGTACGTCTGCCAAGAGCTTGAAATTTCGTGAAAGATTTTTTAAAGTTTCCCATGCTGTTTTATGTACCTAAAGTTCGTTCTAAAATTGCGTAGTTCAATTCGAACGTTTATAAGAAAGAAATTTTTAAAGTAAATGTAACATCTATTTTTAACAAACAATTAATTTACTTATTCTTTCGATAAGTGTCAGTTACGCATCAGCTATGAATTCATCAAACACACAAAAATATAAAATGTCTTAATTACATCTATTAATCCATCATAGCTTCTCAACTCGCAACACTTGACACACATACTCGGCGAGAATTGACAAACACTAAGAAACGCGAGGAAACGAAAGAAGGAAACATTTGACGCAACACGCCTCCCCGAGAAGATAAAGCTCGCTTTGTCGGGAATGCATTAGGATCGAGGGTTGGCCGAGTCATATGGCGCCCTCGCGGTGCAAGCATCACGCGTGACTCGTCGGGATATATAATTATGCACGCGATGCGTAATACCGGGGCTCTTAGCGCGACCGGGCGCATCAAGAAATTAATAATTAGCGTGAGACGGAGTGCCTCGTACTTTGCGCTCCTCCGGCAAGCGCGCGTGCTGGTCTTGCGGCCGGGTTAATTAATCAAAGAGGGGGAGCGATATGCACGTGGAAACGAGGCAATTTTTATTAGCCCGATATACCGGGGAGCGATTTGTCGCCGCGGAGACCGACGTATCAGAGCCGCATTACTGTCCGCGTTAATTAATTAACTCCGAGATGCTTGTTTGTTTCTTTTTCACCTTTTTTAAAGAACCGTGGAATGGACACAAATATTTATGGCGCGCTCTTTTATGATGTTGCAGGAATCGGAAGGACAAAAAACGAATAATGGAATCCAGTACCGGCTTCAGCTTCTGTATTCGAATGGTAAGTTTCTAAATCTTGCATTTTCATAAATTTTCCAGCAACAAAGAAATTTTGAGCAGTGAATTCGCAGCACGTATTTACCGGTATTAAAAGGAAAACTTTTTTCTCCCTCTGATAAAAGCAAACATCCAGCTATAAACAAAAATGCGACCCTATCTCTCGCGTGACCTACACTGCGAGAAAAAAAAGACGTGGACAGGTCGCCCGACCTCACTTTCCCCGCGTGCGCGTCCTAAAAACCCCCGAGAAAAAGAAGCGCCGGTCTCTTTGATAAAAAAAAGAGGGAGTGGAAGAGTAACTCGGGCAACCCCGAAAGGCCCTCGGAGCGGGTCGTGCGAATCGATCGACGGAATGTCGCAGCGCGCGGGCAGAGCCAGGGAGCCGGGCGCGCGATGACGGGCCATCAGGCATTCCGCGCGGCCGCGGCCCGAAGACGCTCCGCGCGCCGCGGGGATTTTTCGCGCGGCGGAGCTTTTTGCCCGCCCCGGCACCTGTCGTAATTTATTCCGCGTGACATTTCAGTTTCGGCGACGGCGAATTTTTTCCCGACGCGCCGCTTC
Organism: Eurytoma adleriae; assembly: GCA_900480045.1. Lineage (NCBI taxonomy): Eukaryota > Metazoa > Arthropoda > Insecta > Hymenoptera > Eurytomidae > Eurytoma > Eurytoma adleriae. The sequence goes on from UXGC01000092.1 coordinate 233,570, forward strand.
TTCCGAGGCGCCCGCGCGCGCCACGCCACCGCCGAGCTATGTATATTACCGGGGCCCCCGGTGGATTGATTTATTCGTCCGTCGAATGGATTTATCGATTTTAGTTTGCGAGCGGCACCTTTTTTTACGGAGTAGCAAGAATATTTAAGAAATTGTAAAAGCTTTCTTTTTTGTAGTTCGCTGACTTCAGATTTTATTAGTAATTTGTGAAGTTTTTTTCGTAATTTTCGTAATTAATAAAAACAATGAGGTATTAAGATTTTTTGAATTTTTGTTATTTCATACTGCAGTATTAAAAAGCAGATATGTAATTGGCCGCTTCTTGTACATCGATGAAAAATTTGTTGTAATTAATACAATTTACGTGGAATCCATTTCTCATAATCATCCAAGTTTTTACTTTCATTTGGAAAACCACTCATAAGCCTTTTAAGCTCTAATAAGAAGCGACTCGGCCATTTACGAGCGTCACAAAGCCATCGTAGCAGCGAGTAATTAACCGATACAGTCAATAATAAGCTCCTACAATTCCAAACAAGAATGTCACCCTAGATCCCCCTATTCCCCTCAATACACGCGCCTAATTACCTCCAATCCCATCAAATATCGCATCCCCGACAAAAAAACCATAATCTCAAACATCGCTCGGCTCTTCTCCGGCTCCGCGAAGGCTGCCGCGCCACAAAGCCGCTCCATATTGGGCCGCGCGCCTTTTTATCCGCCGCTGACTTTTTATCCATCTCGGCCTTTCGCGAGCGACCGCTGGAGGCCGCGCGTCCGAAACCGCGCGGGAAGGACAAACAAACGCACCCAGATGGAGACGTTGTTTTTAGCGATAAATTATTTATCGCCATGGTGCATCGGCCCGGACTTGATTTTCGAGCAAGGCTTTGGTAATTGTTGTAGGGAATTGACATTAAACGGTAAAACATTGCTCGAGCCAATAGATAGCGGGGGTAAGATATTTTTTCGAAGATTCACTGGTGCTTTATCGGCATATACTTACCGGGCGCTAAAGGTGTAGAACAAAAGAAGCGACAAGGAGATTTTGCGCGAGCTCCGTGATCCTCTTTGGGACTTGACATCTCCCACAGCAATATTTTTGAACAGATGCAATGAAAATTCTAAATCGAGGAATTTCCATCGGTTCTTTTATACTCGCTTTTCTCATTCACTTTCTAAATTTAATAACATTATATTACAATTAAAATTGCAGATTGTAATAAGTTTACGTTTTATCTTTAAAATTTAATAAAAACAGTAAATTCTTGATCATGAGTAAGTGTATAAATAAACTATAATTTACTACGATAATTACGTAAACTACAAATTAACCAGACCCTTAAGAGCGCGGCTCGACCCGAGCAAACTGCGTAAAATTTAATCTTCGCTGGCCAAGGCGGACGGACACCTCGCGGTCTCGCGGCGGCGCCGCAAAGGTAAACCCCCGGGGTAAGCCGCGAGGGTGTTTCTCGAGGTAATTTGTGAGTTGCCGGGCAATATCATAATCCGCGGCGTAAGCCCTGCGGTCCGGCCGAAACTTGCCGCCGCGCAACAACTCGCAAGGTACCTTCCTACGGCTTACATCCTCGCACGGCCGGGATGCAAGTTCCGAAGTCTTTTCGCCCTGTGCGGAAGTTGCTTCCTAGGGAATGGAAACTTCGGACGTACGGTGTTTTTTAGACTCGCCGAAAATAATTTTTGTTCGCTTCGATATCAAACTGACGGCGACGCCGTTTGCAACTCGTGGAGTTTTTCTTAAAAAATACGGTATAAAGCAAGTTTACCTTATGTGTCAAAATTCAAAAGTTACAGTACATAAAAAAAGGTTCGGTCGACGGCTATGAGAAGGTGACACCCGACAAAGTATAAGAGACGCTAATTGCCCCGGCTCTTTCTTCTGCCGTCGGCGCGAATAATGTATATCGAGCCGCGCGGCGCGACGACAAAAAGCGCGAGGCGTCCTTCTTAACGACTCTGGTCGCGCGCGACGCGGAATCGCAGATATTTTAATTGTCGCGAGGAGGGAAAAAGGTATCGCGCGTCGGCGAGATTCGCGCCGGTCAATTAGACCTTGTGATGAATTGACGCGATACTCTAAAGCCACGTGCACCTAATTTGGCAGCGCCGGTAGATTTCCGTTATGCGGCGATCTTCAAGGAAATACTTTTCTTTCTCGATTGGCAATATTTTTATTTTTAACGTCTTCACTACGAGCTTTTGAATTTTATTTATTTTTAATTCTTATTCTAAGTAGCCAGAATTCCTTACTCTTGAATATTCGTTTACTTGAAATGTAAATTTTCTCGTGTTTAGTTTTCTCGTATCAATCGATGATTTTTATGTATGAAATAAAAAGTATTAATCAAATTGACGAAGGAGGTACGTCTTAGAATATACGTACTCCGATCCATAAGGAGGTGCCGCACGTCGACCGTCGGCGTAAAAACCGCGAAGACCAGGAGGATGCGGCGCGTCGCGAGAAAGGGACAGAAGGCCCAGCGGTCATTGGCTTCGACGCTTTTTTAATATGCACCTTTTTGCGCAAGGATCAAGAGCGGCTTTTCGGCTGGTGTATTTAAGTCCACTTTCGGCCTGGGCATTCGATTCCTCGCTTCGAGAAAAACACTCCCCAAAGTCGATACATAGTTTAATTATTAAATGACATTTATAAACAATTGAAATTATTAACATAATTCTTTATTATGCATTGCAGGTGTCAGGCAAGAGCAAGACATTTTCGTGAGACTGATCGACTCCGTCACGAAGCAGGTAAGAAAAAAAAACTTTTTTCTAAACTATATTTTACAAATTATAAACTTACAAGTTCGATAAATTGCAAGCTCACTAAAGCATTGAAAGGAAAGCTTTCTTATACATCGACGAAATTTAGAAAAATACCCCAGCGAACAATCGAGTGGGTACAGCCGCTGCATCTTTAACATCGGCCCCATTCTAAATTTTTCATCCCTCGACGAATCGAACCGCCTCCGCGTGTTTTTCCACTCTCGGCATGCGCGCGCGCGCGCGCGTGGCCCCCGTCGCCGCGCATGCGCCCCTCCCGACTCACACCCCCGCTCGCCTCGATGTGTATACGCGGCGGCGCTTCCCGGCGACGCTGACGCCGTTATCGTTGCCGGTACAAGCGTTTAATTTTCCGGGGGGTTGATTTCCAGCCCCGGGACGGCACCGCGCGCGTCCGTGTGCACGCGCACAACACAGCGACGGCGCACACCCCCGCGTTATCTGCGCCACGTGGCGAATCTAGCCTGTCTGTTTTCCTCTGTCGCTCTTTTACGCGAACTTTTTTGCTTTATTTTTGGAAAAAAATAAAATTTTCGAACGAGATTGCAACTTTTACCTGGTTTTTCGTTGGCTCCCGTGCACGGTTAGTTTTGAAAATACTGCATGCATGCAGATTTTCGAAATGTATAGAGACTTTATTATTAACATTAAATTAATCGTTCGTAAACAAATTTTAATAGAAAGTGAAAAAAATGGAAAACATTTGACGAAAATTAATTTTTGTTTCGCAGAAAAATTACTCTAATATCCTGCAAAAATTTCAATTTTCCTAATTACATCTCTCGATTACATTTTTTCTGAATTTTAATTCAAGTGAAAATCTTGCAATAGATAAAGGAACATTTTTTCTGTGCATAGATATCTAACCCATAAAAAAACTACACTTAAATATAAACTTAGAATTGTAAAAGCATTTTTTCTACATTATGTTATAAAAGCTAGCACAAATAAAATAATTCAAAATAATCGAGATTTCTTAATCAACGAAATAAGGCTTACAGAACCCTTGAAGAGCGGGACACTATCGTCCGACTCCTCCCAGGCAATCTCAATTTATATTTCTGTCTCGCTCGTCGTCTCCCCCCTCGGCTAATATCGTTGTTAATGCCCGCCTCGGAGCGAATCCCGGTTATCTCCGTCACGATTTCTCGGGGCCCGAAAACCGGGTGCGCGCGGCACGCGCCTGAAAGAGAGCGGCGCGGCCGCCGGGAGATTCCCGTGACGATAGGCTGCCCTAAGAAGGATCATAACCTTCGAGCAAACGCAAATACACGCGCAGATTACCAGCGGGGATAAGCGAACGGGGGCGAGTCACTTTTTTTTCTCTCTCTCCGTTTTTCAGTCAGCCGGTGCTTCTGCGCCTCGAGCATTCACACCTACTACAGTGTATGCGAGCGCGCGTTACGTGCTTGTCGATGTTTTACGTGTTCCGTGATAAGACTATTTACCTATCTTTCTTTGTATTTATTTTCGCGTTAATACTTTATTAGAATTTTAATATATAAGTAAACACGGAAATAAATATGTTGACCTATACTTTGTTGATTTTCTGAATATATGAATAATAAAAGAAAAGTGGATTTGAACTAGGATTACGTAACCGAAGAAAAATAATTGTACCGACGAAAGTAATCACTTCGAGCCGATCGAACTATTTAGTGTACAGCGGCGTCTCGGTCGGGTCTCCTCCTTGTATATAGCCTTGGACAAAGGGCCTTGCAGCGGGCGGCGAGGGACAAGTCGCCAGAGAAAAAGGAGGGCAAGAGGAGGCGAGCGAGCGACCGTTTTAGCGAGATTAAATCATCCTCGGGGCGAGAAAGAGAGACGCTCGATGTTAGTTTTAGCTGATTAAATTACTAGCCAGCCAAGATTCGCGATCCATTCCTTATATTAATCGACTCGAATGCCGCGCTCGCTTGCGTTCCTTTTTTTTTCATCCTCCTCCTCGTTCTCCTTCGTGACGGCCCTTCGATGGCGCGTCCGTCGACTTTTTCCATCCGATATAATAACTCCGATGTCTATGACCGAGGGAATTTCGCGCTCGGTGTCTCCTCGAGGAGGCGGTGGCGACCGTTATTTACCCGCTTCTGAATAATCGGGCGTTCTCATAATATTGACTGAATTTTTTTAAACTCTTTTTCTCATCATTATAAAATTAATAATGAAGAATGTTTTTTGCAAGAATACAGTAAATTTGTTTCTTTACATTTGTTCAGTTTTCGATTCGACTAACTGCAATTTAAATTTTAGTTAAAAGCCAGCAAAAATCCAACCGAATTTTTGTAGGACTCTATTTTAAAGACAACAATTGCGTACTTTTGTATTGCAGCTACATTTTTACCTGGCACTTCTAGCCTTTGCAAATCGAAATTTCAGCTGAAGTTTTTCAACGATGAGTTTCTTAAAGAAAAAGAATCTTATCATCCAGCCAACTTTATTAGGTATCAATCCAATAATTTCAATTATTCCCTCGTCGACGTACAGCTCTTCACAATAATATCGGCTCGCGTCTTCATATAAGGGCAGACCGACTGGCCGTGCAATCTGCTCGTACGTTTCCGCAGATAATATCCTTCTTTCAATTTCTGCATGCATTGTGAGCGGTGCGATCGCGATCTCGGGGAGTTTTACGAGGCTCGCGCCACTTTATAACGGCATGCAAATCGCGGCCGATTCGGCGAGCGGCCCGGCCGCTCGGTTATAAATCCGCGATAATTGGCCGCCGGCAGTCGGCGCACGTAAGCGCGAGATTTTCCGCAATATTTTCACCCCAGACCCCCGCTTTCCGAGAAGCTGCGCTACGCGTGCTTTTCTGATAGCTCGCTTTGAGAACAGACAATGAGCGCACTTTTCAAATAATTGTGTTTATTGCCGGTGACGATGGTTAGGCTCCTTTCTTATCTGATTCAATGGTGCTTCTCTTTTTAATATTAGTATGTTTCTCTTTAAAAATAAGTGATGTCATTTTACCAGCGTTTATTCCGTTACTCGCGATTTTTCTATATATGTAATTGAGAACAGTACCTTAAATTTTTCTCTTCGTTATATTATTAAAATTTGGAGAAATTGGAGGGCTTTATCTTGTCACCGGGAGCTTTCAGGATGCAAATTAAGCCGATACTCAAATTAGAAAAACTTAATTTAATCAGCGTCCTTATCGCGGGCTCCCTAATCGTTCCTCGAAAAATTAGCGCTTTCCCCCTGGATTAAAAATGTTAAATGCTAATTAGTTCGGGGCGGCGTTTACGTCGAAGCGAGACGCGCTCGCTCGATTTTTCCTTTTTCCAGTTAAAATGGATCAACGAAGCAAGATTGTGCGCTAGCGCAATCGCCCCTTCAATGTATATATGAGGCTCCTTTTTAATCTTCTAATTTTCATTAATTTCAAGAAAATTTGTATACTTTTTTCTAAAAGTAACATCAAACATTGATAAAAATAAAAGTTTAAACGCTTTTTCACAAAGTTTAAAGCTACATCACTAAAAACTTTTCTAATTCCGATAATTCAAAAATTTATTCTGATAATCCTCGAATCTTCGAGTATCATAACAAGAATCAAGATACGACAAGTTTAAAGGGCGCCATCCAAATAAAATAGTCTGGCTATATCCGAAACGACTGCTCTTTTACAACTCTCTCACAAAAGCCGAGCTCATTCTCAACATACGGCATAAATCATCCTTAGCCCAGATACGAATCTCGCCTCTCGATCTCGCGCGACTCGGTCCCTCTCGTCCTGTCGGGGAGAGAAGAAGAAAAAAAAATCGATCGCAATCGAACCTCATTATCCCGCTCTCCATCTCGCCGTTAATGTCGGGGGCCGTCGCATATGCAAACCCCGATCGCAGCGCGCTTAATACTAAAATATGAGTATTTAACCGTAGATTAAGGAAATAATAAGCCCGAGATAAGTTAATCCCCGGCCGGCAGATAAGAGGCGCCGCCCGTCCACCCACCCCCCTTATTCACCGCCGCTAAAAAGTGTGCGCGGCGAGGGGGCCGGCGTCGTTTTCGGGGCACGCGCACACACAGCAGCGGCGCGCCGGGGACGGGGGAGAAAATCGAGAGCGCGATTCCCAGGGGACTTTCGGGAATCGATTCGGGATGGAAATCATTACCGGCCAGATTTGAATGACTATCTTCCGAATTTATCTCGACGTGCGGCGCTCGCCTCCTTACTTTCCGCGCGCGCGAGACGAGAATGACGCTCTCCGAGAGCCGTTTTATTGCTCGGCGCGCGAGCGAAGCTCCTCGCGGAATTCGCCCGCTTTTCTCCGCCGCGTCGGCGTATATAGACGCCGCGACGCGGGAGGAGTCGTCGCGCGCGACGCTCGACCTTTTTTTCCTCCCTCGCCCGCCTCGTCGCTCCGGTTTTATTGCATCCGTTCTCATTTGTAAGCCGCGCCGCGTCGCTTTGTTTCGGCCTCGGCTTTTATTGTTGCCCCTCGCCCGGTGAAATTGTCTGAGATGCGCGATGTTTTGAACCGGAGGTACCTCGTCAATAAACTGAAAGTAGTTTCTTTGATTTTTTACGGTAGCACCTTTTCATCTGATTATTATTATATCGATAAATCCTATATATACGTTGATTATTATAGAAGTGTCCTTAAGAAAAAGAAAGTATCTGTTGATACTTTTAGAAAAAAATTTACAGCTTAAAAAGAATCACAGATTGTTCTACTGATAAAAAAGGAACTTCACTAGATTATCCTCAATTAATTAAAATACCATTAGCGAAATGCAGCGTATTCCTTAGCTTCCATTCTCTTCACCGAGACGAAACTACGCGCGAGTCGCAGTAAAAAAGCTCGAAAGCGTGGCTAGCCTCGCTTTCCGCGAAGGCGACTTGGCAAAAAGCCGCGCCTCGCGCTACGCTAATAACGACGGCGCAGGAATGCGTTTTCTCCGCGAAAACCTAGGCTCGCACGGCGAATCTTCGTGGAACTCGCGTGTCGCTTTGATCGAATCCGGTTGAGTCGCGGCTACCTCCGCCGCCGCCGCCGCTGGCCGCCTTTTTGCGGATCCGCGCGGTTTTTCGTTCGTTATATGCGGCTGCGGCCGCTGCCGCACTCATAACTGGTTTCAATTATCGGCGCGCTTTGCGCTAAATCATCTCTGCGCATGGGTGTGGGTTCGCGTACGCGCGCCGCCCAGTCCAGTTGGTTACGGTACACCAGTTCGAGCAAAAATTTACGGGGATTCCGTGTTGCGCGCGCAATTTTATTGGATTTCATTGAGTGCTTTATTAGGATTTTTATAAAGTTTCTTTTTTGTGCAATTCGCACATGAAATATATTGTTCGTCATTATTCAGAAATAAAAATATGTGTTTTAAAAACTAGTCTAATTACTTTTTCAGAGGTTTAAACATGCATATCTCTTAATCACGAAAAAGACGTTCAATAAAAGTTTCAATGAAATTGAAAATTTCATCCAATCACCTCGAAATCGGTCAAATCCTCCTCCTTCCATTGCAAATCACATATCCTCAACGAAATCCCATCTCACATATGAAACCGATAGTTGAGGAGATACCGATCTTCCGACATTGAAATTAAATGAAAAAAAAAAAAATTAAAAAGAGCGGAACCGCGAATCCGCGATCTCGCTATTAGTCCTCCGTGGGTAATTCCCGTGGGAATTGCGGGGGAGGCGCGCACATCCTCGTCCTCGTCGGCGTCCTCCTCGCGGCCGAGCGGCCGGGGTGGATCTCCCTCGCGGGAGCCCACCGCGCCCAGCGGCGTAAGTCGAGCGGCTTTCCCGGGCGACGCCGTAACCGGCGAGCTCCGGGGACCGCCGGAGAAGCGGCTCCCCGCGGGAAAGCCGCCGATGCCCGCGCGGCCCGCGTAATTATCTTTGGGATCCCGCGCGACCTTGAACCGGCGATCGCCCCGATTCTCGCCCGCTCGGGGATTCGCCCCCGGCGTTTTCGCGGCCTCCGCGCTGCCTCCCTTTTTTCCCTCCCGCGCGCTGGGCCGGCGCGAGGGATTTCGACGATGCGTTCCGATGGGTCCCGAGGTGGGATTTTCGACTGGTTCGACGACCTTTGGCGGGCTTTATGCTTTTCTGTACATTGTGTCAGCTGATCGATCGAAAGACTGGTTTATTTCGGTGATGTAGATGGTAGTGAATAGAAATTTTTTATTTTTACGTTATTTAAAAATCTTGGAAAAGACGAGGGAACGAAAGGTGCGCAAACATTGATGCGACTATAATGAGTACAAACAAGGGGTTACGATGCGACGTTCGCATGACCAGGAAAGCTCCGCACCTACGTGCGTCGGCTGCAGTCCGGCATTACTCGTACAACCGGTGATTATCAGCAGACTGTGTAATTTCGCGAGAGGTGCTTGCACGAAAATTTTGCCGATAATTTTCGCCTGATTCCAGGGTAAACAGTGACGCGTTAAGTAATTGATCAGCAAATATGAAGAGGCGTGTTGAAGAAAGCAGGGCAAAGAGTACATGACTACATTTTCACGAATCGATAAAAGCGAGCGTAATTTAATTAAATTTTTATTTAAATCTGTATTTTATCAATCTCATTTTGTTTATTCAAATAAGTTATTTATTTTCTGGAATACCAATAAATTATTTTAAGAAAACAAATTTTTAGTGTTTTAGTGAATATGAATATTTATGTGAGAAAAACTGGAACATAATACAATATGTTGTATATTTAGAAACTGCGCGTATTTCGTGTTACGATCTAAAAAAGAAGGAAAGCGGGACGAGGGAGTCGATTAGACCGTGTGTCAGCGCTCGTAAAACGAAGGACAATTAATTTTATTAAGAGCACGCCCGCGTCGATGTAATTGACCTTTACGGCTTTTCCAGCGGCGCAAAGAGAGAGACTTTTGCCTTCGCGTAAACACTTATGTTAATTACTGCGCCATTAACTTCGCATGGCTTTTTGCCATTAGCCCGATGCTTTTGCAATTTATCTTAGGGATTTTAAAACTCGTCGAAATAGATACAAGGTAGACGAGCTCCTTACAAATATTCGATACTCTACATATCTTTAGTTAGTTTATTATCTCATTCGCTTTTTAAATTCGATTATCAAATTTTAGATCGGCCTAGAAGTCACAATATAAAGTTAAAAAATTCCACTGTTTCATATATTTTGTAGCTAATGTATTGTATTTTAAAAATTAGTTTAAAATAAAATAATTGTTCTGTTGTTAAAATAATGGATTTTTAAAAAATTCCTGATAATAGAGCGAAAAACAAAATCAGATCAGACCCCTCGATATCGCGAGGCACCGATAAGTCGTCCCAGTAAAATCGCAAACAAACATCGGGAAGCCGCACATAACTTCGGTCCGCGACGGCCTCGGATTTCGCGGGCTTCCTCGCCGCTATGCGGGCGGCGGAGGCGTCGCCGATCTCGCGCGGGCCGCAGATCAAAGAGGAGATCCCCGCGCGCCTCTCCATTATTCCGGGCGGGAGCTAAGCTGCGGACGCGCGCGCGCATCCCCGGTCATAAATACACGCGGGACGCGGGCAGGGGAGGGTCGGTGTGTTGTCATTAAATAAAAATCAATCAGGAGCTTGTAAAGGAGGCTTAGCGGATTTGCTTTCGCCGCCCACGCGGCTTACGCGCGCCCGAAGACGCCGGCACCGGGGATGCACCGAGCGGCCAAAGCCGGCGAGCCATAGGGCTGGTACTAAATTACCTCTCGGGTTTTCGGCCCGAAATCCCCCCTCGAGCGCCACCCCGCCCTTACACTCTTGCCCGTACTCTTTTCTCTCGTCTTTATCTGTCTCACACTTGCGGACTGTGCTGTCCGATTTAAATTTGTGGCTTCCCGAAATACCGATTTAACTCTTTTTTTCTCAAAATTAGATTAAATAAGTATGTGTATTTAATATGCGACGGATATTCTTTTGGAAGTGCGTAACTCCAATTTTTGAAAGCATAAAGATAACCGACAAAAACCGGAGACTTGAATTGTGTTTTTTCTCTTACATGTTTCTTAATCGATTATATTTTTTTGTTGCAGGCGATCATGTACGAAGGACAAGACAAGAACCCCGAGATGTGCCGAGTCCTGCTGACGCACGAAGTCATGTGCAGGTGAGCCAGAAGCACTCGTCTAAAAAATATTTTCCCGCCTCCTCGTCTATGCTTACCACTCATCGTCACGCCCGAGCACCGCTTCCCCTGTACCCAAGAAGCCGAGTAGGTAGTCGTAGTCCTTTAAAAGTGCCATAAAGGGCCTCCTCATTCGCAGCTCCGCGGCACCCCCCTGCATCCTCCGCTGAAGATCGGGAAGCGGTAATGAAAAAAAGAGAGATGGAAGAAGCAAACGAGGGGTCATACGCGCTGGTTCTGTATACGCAGTCGGAGCGAGGGCCCCTTCGGGGACCGGCGTCCCCCGGGAGCCCGCGCGATTCTCTCTCTTACGCGCGCGCGGTCCCGCTTCCTTCGAAATCTCGCGTCGCAGGGGCGAGGAAGAGTCATTACGGTTATAAATAAAGCGCCCGAGCTACGTCGGATGGGTAATTGATTGAGATGCGCTTGTTTGTTGCAGCCGATGCTGCGACAAGAAGAGCTGCGGCAACAGGAACGAGACGCCCAGCGATCCCGTCATCATCGACCGGTGAGTACTTTGGATTTACGCTCTTTTTACCGGGTTATTACTCGAGTGCACTTCAGACTTTCGATATTAATTGTTTTCTGATTACTTCTTTTCGAGATCGCTCGAGTGAATCAACTGCAATACCGTAGTTGACATGTTTTTGCTTTTTAAAAGTTCATATTAATTCGAAAATGAAGAAGAAAAATATTAAATCTGCTTTTTACAAAGTAGACTAATAAATTAATGAAAAGTTTGTAGAAAAAAATAGAAAATATTACTATTTCTAATGGAAGATGCTATCGCACCATGCAGTAGAAAACATAATAGTTCCGGACGGAATAATTAATTAACGAATGATTAAAATGATATTTTAGTCGAGATTATATTCGTTATTGACTATTGGAGGAATTACAACAAACCTTAGATCTAGAATTACATACAAGTGCGCTATAAGAATCGCAGCTTCAAAAGCCCTAAACCTTCAGAAGCGCATCGCGCCGCAAAATTATCCGTATCCGGGTAGAAATTTGCAGCGGCGTCGAAGGGGCGGGCGGGCGCGTGAAGCGCGCGAAATTCAAAGGCTCCCCGAAGACTTGCAAATCGTCCCTCTCAACGACACCTTTCTCTCTCGGCCGGCGGAGAGGATATTTAGGCTCGCCGTCGCCCGGTACATTGTCTCGCCGGCACCGCGCGAGATATAACCCGGTGCTCGGGCGCGCGTGTGCACGCGCACGTTACGCGTATCTGAATAGGCTGCCGGGAGATAGGGAAGGCGAGCGCGAGCGAGCGAGAAGCCCGCTGTCCCCCGGGGGATCGCTCCGGGCTTCTCCTCTCCGGAGGAGATAGTCTTCAGCAGGGAACATCTTGGCCCCAGCGGCTCTCAATCGGCCGGGCGATACGGCGGCGCGATTAATTTTTATCTCTCCCCTAACCTCCTCCACCCACCTTCCGCGCTTGAAGGTCTTGGGCGCTATAATCGGCCGGAGCGAGAGCCGGGCGATACGGATCTAACGCGGAACCCGCGATGAGCTACGGCCGACGTTAATTTCGCCCGATATACGGGTTAATTAATTTCCAGGCTCGCTGATGGGTTAAGTGACTTCGTTATTTCGAAGGATTTACTTCAAACGCTCCTCGAAGTAATCAAACGAGCCGCGCAATTCCCCGAGGAACCCGAGCGTTTTCGAAAAATTTTCAAAGGGCTTGATTAGTGCCGATCACATGTTTAGTGCGTCGTACGCTCAATCTGCGATAATGACAATAGAGGGGGTGGATGGCGGAGACACGCGCGCGCCCGCGCGGGGATGATCGTTCGGCTGCGATACGGGAAAAATTAATTTCGAAAATGCGGTTCCTCGAAAAGGTCGCGTGTCCCGAGGAACGCCCCAGCGACCGCGCGCTTCGTTCAGATTGCCTGATGGCCCGTGCACGCGGCCAGCTCGGCTCACTTTTGCCGCCCCGACGCAACGATGGGAAACATTATCGCGGCCTATTACGCGGGAGCGCGTGTCGCATTACCGATGCACGTTTGTGCCTACATTTTTATGTGCACTGCGTAATGTCTTACTATATTGTATTTTTTTTTTCGAATTATTCTAATCGATATTTCTCACTTGTTAAAAAAAAAGTAATTATATAATCGATCAGAAGATTAAAAAGCCTTTTATACAAAATAATTTCCAAAAATGAATACAACAGCTTACCAATAAACAATGTCTGCATCGAATCGTTAAATAAAAATTGATCACCGTCTGTACGGCTGAACCTTCGATTAGAAACACATGTGTAGCCCATATGCAGTCCTCACCGCCGAGAAAAGCAGTCGCTAAATCATCCGCCACGGCGACAATCGCCGGGGTCCTTAACTGGCCCGCGCGCGCGTACCCCGTCAACCCCTCGAGTACCAGCTAATAAATTTTTTGGTCGGCGGGTGCGACCGGGAGGAAAAAAAAGAGGTCGCGCGCGCACAATGCCGAGGGGCGTGCGGTGGGCGAGGGGTATCGATGTTGCGTTTTTTGATTGAGGCGCTCGTCGTCGATTGCGACGTGCTCGCTCGACCGTGCGCCGCGAACAATGAGCGCGCGACCACGCGAAATGACGCGGGGGTTTGTTTGTTTTTTTTTCTCCTCGCTTCTTTTTTTTCGTAAACGGGCGATCGTTTTCGAAGGAGAGAGACGGGGTGACGGTGCACTCGCTTTAGAGGCGATTGGAATGTTTAGCGTCGATGGGTCTCGATTGAAAAGTCGAGTTTAGAGGATTCCAGGGCTGGGGGAATGATGTTTATAGTTGTTTTGAGAGGGGTTGAAATTAGTTGTAATTCATAATCTGGAATTAAAATCTATTTTGAAAAAATATTTATCTTTAAGCGATTGCTAATAGTCGTAAATAAACGAGACACAAAATTGAAATATCCTTAAAATTAACGTACAACAGAAATTTTAAAACGAAACAGATAAGGAACAAATTTCAATGACAATCATTTCTAACGCATTTTCGTCATTTGAAAAGGAATCCTTCAGCCGCAAAAGGATTTACCTACGAGCACGTCGCTAAAAGGGTTTTCCCTCCCATTCCACTCTGTTCTCCGCAAAGAAAGGCGCACGTCAGCGTCAACGGATGCGGAGGAGGCGTCGCCCATGCGTCGGCGAGCTCCCGGGACTCGGACCGGCAATTAACATGCATAATTAAAACGACATTGTCGCACGGTCGGACTGGTCACGGGGCTCCTCGCCAGCCGTGTCAAATCCTCTCGGAGGGACGCCGTACGATTATCACGGAAATTCACTCGGACTGAAGCTGCTAGACGACTCTTTAATTTTAGGACGCAACGTAAACTTCCGCTTCTGATTCCTCTTCGAGCGTTTTTTATTCCGATATTTCATTTTTTTCATCAAAGGACTATAAGTCTACTATTTGAGGATCGTTAAAAGGTTTTCAAACAAAGTTTCTATTTTGAGATTTAAAGGAAGTAAATCAAGTTATCTCTTAGATACGTTGTAAATTACTTATTTTTTGTGTTTAAAACAAGGTAGTTACACTAAAGATCTATTAATTCCTGTTTTCCATCTTCCCGCGTCTATTTTCAGTCCACGCGCGCCTAAAAAAAAGCTCCAGCACCCGAAATAAAATTCAAGCCACTCGTGGCTTCCACCCAAAACGTGCGCTCCCTTTTCGCCGTCGGCGCAAAAAAATTCGCGAACAATTGATTTTTGCCGGGCGATGACTCGTCCGCGCGCACGGGGGCACAATCAATCGTTATGCCTTAATTGATTGCGGCCCGGGGCAGGGTCGACTGACGTCACAATGACGTACGGATTGACAATCAGTCGCGCTTGTGGCGTTGATGCATGCAAATCTCGCCCCGGCCGTATACGTGCGAGCGCGCCCGGCCGTCCTGCGGTCGCACAAGCGGCGACAACGAGCCGCTTCTCAAGATCGCCGGGCCATTGTGCGGCCGCGCGACCCCGGGCGGCTTGCGGCCGGGCTTCCTGGAGGACATTTCGACGGGAGGACGGTAATGCGCGTACTTTGCATATTTTATCGATCGCAGCGCCGTAGTTGCGTTTAGTTGGGAGCCGGACGCTTCGGGGGGCGGTGGGTGTACATTTTTAACGACGCGGGGCTAGTTCGACGCGCGAGGGGGATGTATTTTAATATTTGCCAACGAGCGGTGTCGTAATTATCGAAAAACACGTTCAATTTGACCGGCTACGCATTTTCCGGGATCAATAATTCACTGACAGGCTTTATTCATCATCAATAACGCGAGACATTATTTAAAAAAAATGAGTTGTTTACCGTTCGATCAAATTGCGCAATTATGCTAATCCACTCGACAACTACGGGAATTAATTTGCATTCTTATTTGCCGCTGGGTAACGAAAATTTCGAAAATTTCAAGTAAGACCCTCAGTCGCAGCAAGTTAACTCGCATTGTGCGGCGCGCGTCTCTTTATGCGCTGCTCTCCCGATGCGTCTATTAGGGAAATCAAAACACACTCGGGCCTGCGAGCATATGGGTCCCGGGTGCTCGAGCGGGGCAGGGGTGACGTCGCGCGATTCTCTCTCTCCCCCTGTTGTACGCAGCTTGTACGCGCGGGATAAATGGTGGCTGCGCCGAGCGCGAAAGAACTCGAGCGAGAAATGGCCCGGACGTGCAAAGCCCTAATTATTTTCGGTTTTCCAATATTATTATTCCGGAGAAATCGACTCTGGAGCGTTGATGCGTGCAGGGGATTTTTTCGCTTATTACGATGCGATTGGGCTCGTTAATTTTTGTCACGCATCGCTATTGAGGGATAATTAAACGTCGATTGTTGCGAGTTTATTTTGGATTCATATAAAATTATGAATAAAACGTAAATTAAAATTAAATAAATTAAAAATTATATTTATTTCAGGAGACATGAACAACTTGTCCAAATATTCAGAATAAAAAGTTAATTTATTAATGCTTATTTCACACTAATTATAGAATGTTTACTAGTTCTGTTTATTTCAAGTGATCATTAACTATATTTTTTAGATTTCGATCTAGTCTTTTTGTATTTCAAGATTATGATTTTATACAATTGTTAATGCTTACTCATGGAAAAATTGATTAATAAAATAGTAATTAATGATGATAAAATTGAAAATTAATTTAACGTTGATTAAAAATCCCTTATTTAAAAATGGTTTGCGATTACACAGAATGAATATCCTCTCGAAATTGACGAATGGTAAAGAAACGATACTCTGAATGACATTTACACATTGATACATTGAAAGTAGTAAAAAGAGTCATCGAGTGCAGCGCAAGTACAGGCTGAAAGGGCATCCTAATAAAATTAATGACGATATGAGAAGCTAACAAGATTACATCCTAAGTATAATAATTCCGGAAAAAGCGATCGGCAAGAAATCCGGCCGGTCTGCCGCCGCCGCTAATTCCTTTTTTCCCGATCCTTAAATTACATGGCCGCGAAGGTAATGGCCGTCAGTCTCACATAAATCAATTCGCATGATCGCGGGCCGAGCGACGCGAACACCCGGCCCGAAAAAAAGGCCGGCGCGCAGAAAAACGTCGTCATAAAGGCCGCGGCGGATTTATAGAGTACTCGCTCGGTCGCGCTTGCAAACGCCGGCGTCGAAAAGGGGACTACTCCGCCTCCTCCTCCTCTCGTAAATCCGGTCAATTAGGGCGGCGCGTCGCTGGAAGAACCGGGGCGAAAACGGAGAAAAAGCTCGCGGAAAGTACGGGAGGGAGCGGAACCCCGCGCGCGGTATAATAACGGCCGCGGGAGCCGAAAAGCCGGCCGCGAAATACGTCCAGAATGTATATTGGATATTATCGGTATCCGGCGATCGGCCGACGCGGGGTAGCTCGCCTGCTAATGGAAAACTTATGCTAAGAGGCCCCGGACGCGGCTGACCCCCGCGCGCCCGCGAGCCCCGAATCCATTATGCATCCGGCAGGCGGAATCAATCCGCGAGGATTGTGCGTGTGGATACGTGTTTTTTTTTCTTCTCGACGTAGGAGGAACGACCCGAGCCCCGCCGTAAGTAGATTGATTTATTTAGTTCGGGATTCGACTCGGCTATTGTTGATTAATGCCGGCGAATTTATGATTTTCTTGTATTTCTTGAAGCGCCGCGTTCTCTCGTATTTTGTAAAAAATTCCAACTATTCCTTCTGACTCCTCTTGATATTAAAGAATCGTTAAAACTTTTTTTGCACTGATTAAATTCAGAACACTAGAAAAAATTTTATGTAAAGGTAAAAATCAAGGGCAAAAGATTAACTTGCAAATTCCTGAATTTAGAAATAATTATATATAATTTTACAACTAATTATTTAATTTGATCATTATCTGCACGCAGACAACTAATTAATTATCATTACTGGATAGTTTAGTATGACTTTCGACTTTATAATTGAAAGAGTTTCTCTACTAAACTTACAAACTCAAAATGAAAAGAAAATTTTTCGTAGTCTACACTAGTTCATTGGAAAATGCAAAAATAGATAAACCGTGAAAATAGCTCGAACGAGCGTATTTCATAATTGCGAGTATCGCGTAGGAGGACCGTGGCGCGCTATCGCGCTAATGCGCCCGTTACACGCGGTATTTACCTCGGCGACGGCTGTTAAGGCGCGCGCCCTCCCTTCGGAAAATAAGGCCGAGCCGCGCGGCGGCGTATCGCGAGCGGGGGGTAATTCTCGACAGGTGGAAATAACCGTACGGGCGAACGACGGCGACGGGTACCGCTAAGATTCCGCGAGACGAGGCTCCGGGGTCTCCTTCGGGATCCGCCGAGGCATACGCCGCTGCGCGAAACCGCGGCTTAACTGGAGTTCGCCGAGAGTTGCCTGCCCCCGTAAAAATTCCGAATTCGCCGAGTTTTTAGTGCGTCGATATGGAAAGCTTACGGTCTACGTTTTTTTTCGTGCAAATTCATCGCGAGAGCCGATGAAAATAAGTTTTTTCTTATAATTTATGTCTTTATTGATATAAAAATATTAGTTAACGAATATTTTTTAAATAAACGTTAAAGTTTTCTGATTGATCTGTGCACAGTTCCTTGATTCCCATTCGGCAATATCCAATCTGAAAGTCAAATTTAATTTTCGGAGGAAAAACAAAAACAGACTCCCGTTTCGACTCTCTGAAATATTTACCCCTGCGAAATAGATACAAAAAAAATCTCCGCCGAAAAAAGGCGATAGGGTATCAAAAAGAGGGACACCCGAAAAAAAATTCGAGAGCGCCGAGTTTCCCGAGGATCCCAACCCCGGGATATTCCATTCTTTCTTTCCCTTTTCTTCTCTTATCTCGCAGCCTTCCCTCTCTTTCTCTCTCCCGCGGATCCGAGGCCGAGAGAGAGAAGGGGGAAAGAAGGAAGCGATCGGCTTAATGCATATTGATGCGCGCCGAACTAAGTGAGTGAAAAATCGCCATCGATCTACCTTATCTCCGGATTTCCTCCCGTCCCCGCTCGGCTTTCCATTTTGCCAGGCGTACACCCCTTTAGCTACGACGACGACGACGACGTTGTCTCCCTCCCTGGCTGCCTTTTGGCCTCGTCGCCGGGGCGAAACGAAGCGAAGCTCCTCTCTTTTTCTTCGTTGTATCGAATCTCGACGAGCATCGGGCCGCCGCCGCGTCGTTCGGTTCTTTTGTAGCCGCGCGACGACACCCGGCTCCCCGGGCTTCTCCATGCAGGAATTAAGGAAACGCGAGTTTTCCTTTCTTCCCTTCCTACGGTTCATCCCCTGCAAAGCTCTGATACCTGTTTTCCGATCTGATTAACATTGAAATTGTTTTACTCAATAAGATTTTTCTCCTATCTATATGTGCAGTTGCAGATTTTCTTCACTGATATATTCTGCATTTGTTTTTTTTTCTTTACTTGCAAGAAAAGATAAATATGCGCTTTTTTAGTAATTCGTAAAATACACATATAATCATTACATACAAATCGACGAATAGTAATTCAGCACCCGATCCAATTAAACGATCCGCAAACAAAGCAGCCGAGTTGCGAGGATTCGTCGCCTTGGATCATCAATAAATCGGGACGATAAGACGCGCGCACAAAGCGGCCTAGAGGGGGTCGATTCGGGTCGGCATAGGTAGAACCAGGGCCGGGCGAGCCGAATGCCATTTGGAGTCATCGAGCGTGTCTCGTTGGGCCGGGAGGCGAGGCGCGCGCACTACCCTTCCGCCGCCGGCGACGAGCCGTGACGCTTGGCATCTGCTGCCTCCTAGCCCCGACCCCCCGCGGCGCGCCGTCCTCCGGTCGGGGGAGCTCCAATCGCTGCCGGAAAAAATTTTGGCCTTTAATTTTATAGGCCAGACACGCTGTTTGCGCTGGAGAGCTCAGATTGATGAGCTGACTCGGGTGCGCGCCGGGCTGATCAATTATCGGTCAATGTTTGTATTTTTTAAGTATGTATAGTGCTGGGGTGGGTAACAATCAAGGATTATTTTTACGATTGTAATATAGCATTTGAAAAATGTAATTTAACAATAATTAAATAATTTTTAAAAAAGTTACATTGGAAAATTCAAAATATCATTAAAATGAAATTTGGAAGCATTTAAATCAATTTATTTTATCACTCACTTGAATCCGTACGAAGGGCTAACAGCCCGGGCCAGAAGCTTGGGGAAGCCATATCGACTTTCCGAGCGATTTCGCCCGGTAATCGGCCGCGGAAGCGCATTATCCCACTTCGCGCCTGTGCTAAGTGATTTGACTGAACGTCGGCTGGCTTTTCAAGCGCGATAGCCCTAAAAAGTTTATTCACTATTATAATTGGCTGCCAAATTTTGCAAAAGTTTTCTAAACATTAAATTAATTTTTAATTCAAATACACTTTATCTTTTTAAATATAAATTGAATATAAAAGAATAAATTTGGAGGTCCGAAAATTCGCAGACTCAGATGTTCGTGAATCATTGGATAAAAAAAAGAATTGCGAGCAGTCAGGCGAACCGCTAAACGATTTAACCGAGACGATAGATGGGCACACGAGCGCACCGAATGGCCTGTTTATTGTGATAAAGAAGAAGCTCAAACAGACACGGATCTGGAGGGTACACTCGAGGGGACGTACGAGTACATACGTATACACATGAATGACATCGGCCAAGCCGCTGGAAAATGGGCCTCGAGGAGTGGCGCCCGTCAGCCATATGTCACACCTACCACCTCGCTTCTTCCTATTGTTATCAGACGCGCGAATAAATTACTAGTATTTCATTATTTACTTTTAACTATCCTAAGACAACATTTAAAATAGTTGATTCTTTTTAAAAAAAACTCTTACTTTAATTTAAACATATGTTATCAATGTATAGTAGAAAATTATCAGCTTGATGTACCCTTACCAAACTAACCCAATATTACTTTTTACATAATCCATAATTCTCTAAGTGGACACAATAAGCGCGTGGATTAGTTTCTCAAATTAATTAAACCCCCGGCAAATCCTTAAAGAAAACTCATCTGATAAATCAGCGGTCCACTTACGGGGACAACCCGTAAAAGCTCGGGCGCCTGTAAAAAGGGATTAACCTCATCCCGCTCGCGAAACAAGCGACACGCGGCCGCGCATACGGGTCGCACATGAAAACAGGTGGTTACTGGGAGAAGCGCCGTGGGCCGCGTCGCCCCGGGGATACGAGAGGCGGCCGCGTTTGGCCGGGGGCCACTCGAGGAGTCGCGTGGCCGACTCAATTACTCGCCGGAGCCCGCCATTGTGCGGCCTCGGCTGATCGCCCGTTTTATTTGGCCGCGCGCGGATGACGAGCGCCTATCGCCTAACGTGTCTGGCTTCCATAAAATTTCCCTTTGTCGTGCGCCGGCGGACCGATCCGCAATCGGCCGACGGGCCGAAGCCACTCGAGATTCGATTAGGAAATTGACGCTGCCCCGGTTCACTTTTTTATGCTGCTATGCTCGCGATTTAAGTGCGGAGGATGTAGGGAGTTGGTTCTACATTGTAGTGAACGTGTATCTTGATTATTTTACTTTGTTTGATGGTAATTGTTTTAAAAGAATAGGCAAGTTTTTGACTTTTTTTTACAAAAGCTCGGTTAGAAATTTAATTCAAATAGGAAAATTTCAGTTTGGAAAGTGGTTGCTTGGGTAGGACGTTCGAACCGCACTGGAGCAGGAAGAAGAACGAGCCGGCCGTGTTTTATCGATCCGCTCGCCACTTACTTGACCATCGAAAGCGGCCCTCTGGCTCAGCGAATACTAATTGTTTCGATTACCAGTTGCTTCTTGTTCCACACTTTCAAAATACTTACTGTAGAACTAAAAATAAATAAATTTCCATAATGAGTGACCGAAAACTTTAAAATTATGATAAAAGAAGATAATCAAAAATCTAATTAATGACTTCTTATTTAATGATTTATTATAATCTTTCGAGTTTAGATTTGTTGATTATTATATTGATTATTATTAATTAAGAAATTAAAATTAATTTCTCATTGATAAAGACATTGCAAAGTCATTTACACTTAAAAATAGTACGTGATTACGCGAAATGAATAACCCCTCGCAAACTATCTCGCTGATAAAAGAAAGAAGCTTCCCGAAAATAGTAGGTGACAAAAAAAGGTGAAGATAAAGCGAAAGGCACTACTCCAGGGCGAAGGCAGAGGGGGACTTTAACAGTGACATAATCCGGTCGCGTGATATCCACTTCCCGGGGATTTTTGCGGGCTCGCTCTTTTTCGATTGACATCTCGGAATTCTGCCGTCGGTTATCGGCGCGACGCAGACACGCGAAACGAAAGTGCGACACCCGCTCTCACACACGCACGCTCCCTAAACGCGCCGAGTGAGAACGTAAAATAAGAGTCGGAATAGCTCTGCCGCGACACTCGGCTGTCCGTCAGTCGGGACCGAATTCGAACACTGTCTCCTCTGTTTATATGCTCTGTTTGATTTAAATACTTTTTATTCTTTCGAATAAAATCGCAGAACTGCATTTTACATTACTAGAAACATTTTCGTTTTGAAAAAGAAAAGAAAATTGATCGATAAAAACATTCTCTCGTATCAAACAAATATTGATTGTCACGCCGTTTTTTGCGCGCGCACTTGTAAAAAGGAAGAAAATTTTGAAATAGTTTAAATAGAAACATTGTTACAAATTTGAATAAAATATTGAAACTATGCAGATCGTTTGGTTTAGCACTAACGAACGAGGCTATAGTCGTTGAAATTCCAAATGCACGCCCCAAAACATCTTTTTACCCGAGCCTCGACTCGCTGAAAAAGAGACAATCGAGACCGAGACGTAGGTACCGCGCGGAGCGACTCCGTTACTCAGCTCGGCGTTCCGCTGACGCGACTCCCCCCGCATCTCCATACCTCGGTCCGCGCGTTTAGGAGTAAAAGAAGCGGCTGTCAGTCTGACCAGCCGCGGCTTTTAATGACGATTCCCGGCGCGCCTCTTTATACAGCGTTGCCCTGACCGCGGGAGACTCGCCCGTGGGGATAATTACCCCGTCGTCGCTCGAATCTGCGGGATTCCTCGCGTCCCCCCCTTTTTTTCATCATCCCAGCCATCCCGGAAACCGAGCGTCCATCCCCTCCTCCGGAAATCGCACCAACTTCCCGATGAAACGAGCATATTTAGAAAAAAGAAACATCAATTAATTAACGCGCCGCCGTCCCCGAGGAGCGCACTCCGCCGACAAATCCGAAACTCAGGGGGGGAAAAAGTCAACCCCCCGGACTAACTAAGAATAAGGTGGCGCGAGTGCATAAAGCCCGCGGCTTTTTTCGTTGCCCCGCGGCGGCGCGATCGATGCCTCGAGATTTATGCGATTGATTCGAGCGGGGACGCGCGGCGCAGCGCCGAGTGACAGTACAAGGAAGCGCTCTTAGTCCTACCGTCTTGCTCGGCTCGCTGTACGTGTGTCCCCTTGCGCGGCTGTGTGCGCGCGCGCGCGCGCCCCCGTAGCTCCCCGGAGGATAGGAGGCGCGCGGGCGTCCCCTCGAGGCGACTGCCTCCGCTCTGTCCGAGAAGGATCTCTATAAATTTGCATGTAGAATGCTCCTGCGCCCGCGCCCGAGTCACCCGGCCTTACCCGTGCGACGCGAGGAACACAGGGCCGCCGAGCGGGGAAATTTTACGTCAGCCTGCGCGCGGACGCGCGTCTTCGTTTTCTATCTCCTCTTACTCTTCGCTCCGGCCGCGCTACTGCCTGGCCTTTTTTTTTAGCCTCTCCGAAGGATAAAGTGTCCTTTCCTTCAAGAGCGGATACGTTATTTCGCGCGTTCCGCTGTGTTCCGAGGGTTTGGTCTAGACGCTTCCTAATGTTTATATTCACGCGTTTATTTAATGTTTTCTGTATTCTGTATATCGCTGTTTTGATTTCCTACCGATCGACAGAGTAGAGGATACCTCAGGTAATAACCTACTTAATGAGCTAAAACAAATTTTTTTAGTATGCAAGTTATACTCCTTCTTCTCTCAACTTTCGCAAAATTATTTCGAGATATTTGTTATCACTGAAAATAATTTATCTATAAATATAAAACTTTTCTTGTAAATAAATTGTATTTGTCCGTATCTGCTTTATCTTAAAAATTAATTAATTTCACCCAATTTATTTCTGGTCGCCGCTTCGGCGAGCTGTCGGCGCGTCCGCGCGTCCGTATACGAGTCAATCGAGCGTTTGCACTTCGTTACCGCGGCCTGCCGTGCGCTTTCGTTAGCAGCCGCGGAGGTGAGCCGAGCGACGGCACGCCGTGTCCGAACCCTTCGCCCGAGCGAAACAAGTGCATCTTCCCTGTCGAGATACCCGGATGCTAACAAACCGTCGGCGCTGCTCCATTCGGAAAAGCGGCCTCGATTTTCAGCCCGGCGCTTGTTAGATCGATTATCCGTCTGCGCTGTTTGCATCGGGAATGCAAGATAGTTACAAGGAAACGAAGAAAAACATTACTTTGAGATGCAATATTGAAAAAATTGGTATCGTCGGAAACTTTAGTTGCAAACAGTAGGAGAAAAAAAAATAGTCAATAAAGAGAAGTCCGCAGTTCATTGGCCGAGGCACGCGTTCCTCCTCTATCTCCGTCTCGCTCGGGGTCCCGGGGTGGACTGGGATATAAGGTGGACACGCGAGCGGGAGCGAGAGGCCGCCCGGTGGCCGTCGACCGGTTACCATGGCGACTATATGGATTGATCCGAGCAAATATCATCTCCCAAGAAGACGCCCAAAAGAATTGCCGGATTTCGCCGGGGCGAGAGAGGGGAAAACCGAACTCCGCCGCCGCCGCCGCGAGAGAAAGAAGAATGGCAAGAGCCCGAATGGAAAAAAAGAGAGGGGGACGCGAGCGCATGAAAGGCTATGGGAGAGGATGAAAATGTACGAGGTAGTTTGCAAAAACAATTTCGGCCGATTCCTCGCTCGCCCCGTCGGTATTTGCCCCCTCTTTTTTTTAACAATCCTCTCGTTTGTTCGATGAAAACCTTAATAATTTTATAGGATCTCTCGTCTGAAAGAACTTAATAATTCAAGATTACACATTGATAAAATGTAATGAATAAATTATTCGCGTTTCATAAATTCCTTTAGGTATACCTGTAATATTAAAGACGTAATAATAAATTTATCTCTTGGTAAAACTATTATCAAGAAACACTCGGGAAGTTTTTAACACTTAAAATAAAAATCGCGCAATTTACACGCTATCGTAAAAAATCTAAAAAAAGAAGGCAAGAAGAGGCGATTTCGAAAAACCAATGAAACAGTGAAAGCGTCGTAAACTATATCGTCAAGACGCGCAGCTGGATAGTAGCCGGAGCGACGAGGTACAAAAAGAAGAGGAGCGGTACACGCAGGACGAGAAACGAAGAGGGAGAGAGTAAAGAAGCGATGTGCGTTTAACGAGAGGAGAGAGGACGATAAATAAATTGCCTGAGAAAAGGAGGCGATCGATCGAGCGGCCGGGGCCCGATGATCGGCGCATCATACTTTATCATCGACTCGATCCGCGAGTGAGTCCTCGCCACATCAGCGGCCGGCCGGCCTGTGAATCACTCTACAAATCGGAAATCAAATGCAATTGGACGTCGTAATAAGCTGTCGCGCTCCTGTATTATTCTTCCCCGTCTTCCTCTTTCTCTTTCTTTACTCCGATTTTCTCAACTTCATTTTTTCGCATCGGACTCTTTGTATGTCCTGGCTTTCTTCGCATTATTTTATTTTCAATGTATTGCGTTTAATTTAAGATTGAATAAAATAGAGTTCTAAGTATGTAACGTCTTGACATTGCAATTGCGTATAAATTTCAAAATTAACTGAAAAGAATTCAATATGATAACTGTATTTGATAAAACAAATAATCAGACTATAGTTTTTCATTGCTCACTATCGCGAAACGTTTACAAAAGTAAACTGCTGCATAGGCACTTAACCCACTTACCAGTTCAACGGCATTTGCTTATCCCGAGCATCTCGGTATCTTGCGGAGTGCGTCGGGGCCGGCGGGTGAGTAATGTAACCTTGGCAGTCGCGGTACCGGCGAGCTAATGGGACGCCTCTGGAGATCACTCGCGTCGCCGCGAGTATATACAGAGGGAGCAGCGAGGGAGAGAGAGAAAGGAAGGCCTCAGTCGCACGATGAGCGATTCCAAGCGCGTCTGTCTCTGTCGCCGGGCCCGCCCGCCCTTTTTTTTTCTCTCCCCACGTGCCCTCCTGATTTCCGCGGTAGCCGCTCGCTTCGCGCGCCTCCAAATCGGATCGATTCGCCTTTTTTCCCGATGCGCGGTCTCTTTGCAGATAGGCGCGTTTCTTGCCGCACGCGCGCGCGATTTCGCATTTAGATTTTGTCGATTGAATTGAAATATTTTAACTTTTTCTTGATATTTTCAAGCAAGAAGAAAGATTGTATGTAAATATTAATAAATTCTAAATAAAGTCTCATTTTTAATTTGAATAACGTAAAACTGAAATTGTTATATATTCAAATTAATTTTAGCAATATTTGATTATAATTATATATATAAAATCAACTATCTACTCAGGTATTAAAACGGCTTATGTATATAACACTAAGATATAGACCAGTCGTTGTCGGAAAAGATGTCTCAGAATCCACCTGGCGGTAAATGTGCTGTATCTACTAATCCAAGCGAATTTTAATTTAAATTAGTACACATCGAGTGAAATATACGAAGTAAATGAATCGAACGTTTTCTGGATTTTTAATATCCATGTAAAGATTCAAACTGCTTGTAAGGATCATTCATTTTACCACCTGCTTTTAGTAGCAAGAGTGAATATAAAGTCACTTACTTAAAAGTGATTTTTAATTTCACGAAATAAATAGATCCAATAAAAGTATTGCGCAAAATCGCTATACTAACTTAAAATAACTGTTAAAATAGTTTTACAGCACAGGTAATTAACAAAACCTGCAAATACGTAAAATTAAATGAAAGTGAACGATTTAACCATTATCCCCCATTAACTCAATTCGATCCTATGAAATTTCGCTCCTTTCGGCGAACAGCGCGGCGCGATTTAACCAACGCATCGTGCGGCGGGCGCGCGAAAAGGCACGTCGCGGAAAAACTGGTCGCGGGCGCATGATGATCGATATTTCCCGAGTAGGGCAGGCCGGCGCGTCCCGGCACATCCTCGGTTAGCGAGAGACGTCAGTCTAACCGGACCACCCATCGGATCGACGCTCCATATAAAGCTGCGCGCCTCCCGTGCTCCCCTTCGATCCTCCCGCCTTTTTTGCCGCGCGCACGCAGAGGCCTCCTCTTCTTCGCCGGACCCTTCGCTCTTCTTCCTCCTCGCCGCCTCGCTTCTTGCCGCGTGCGCGAGAATTATAAATTAAGCTATTAAACGCTTGTTCGGCCCTTTTTTGCGCAGCGCGCGCGCACGTCGATGGGAAAAGCGGCGACGCACCGGGGCTTATGAGTTGGACGCGTGTAACGAGGCAGCCTACAAGATATTAAAGAGTGGAGGGGACTGGTAAAAAGCGCGAAATTTTCAACCCCACATGGCGAAGAATTATTGAGCCGCGAGTTCGGCCCCGGTGAGACGATCGCGCTTGTAAGTAAATTGATTCGATGAAAGCTTAAGTGGACTGCGACGTTGTTGTATCATCTCGCGGATGATATCGTTCTTGTTAAAGCTGCCTGAAAGGGAAGAACTTCGCATTCGTCATAATATCTTGCATTAAGCAGAAAGAAATATCGATGAACATTAGTGTCGTTTTAGAGAACAGTCCATTACATTTTTTCATATAGATCAGGAGCTTCATTAAAATTTTCTACAACAACGTGTTTTCGAATCTCTAGTTTCTAGAATTAATCCAGAAATATCGAAGCAACATTTTTATACTGATTACTAATTCATTTCCGAAAGTAAGTGCAGGCCTCGTAAATAGAACATTTGTTCAGAAGGACCGAAAAGGAGGCAAAACCGAAGCATCAATCTTGCGATCGATTCGACGCACAAAGGGGCGAATTAGAGGGGGGGAGAAAGAATAGGTGAAAGAGAGAAGTAAGGCGACCGTCCGTGAAAAGCAGTAACTTCCGGTTAAGTCAAACAGAGCGCAAAGTCGCGCCCCCCGCCAAGTCCGGAACTTCGGACTTGGAAAGTCCCAATGAGGCGTGTAATGCCATTAAAGGGAATCTTATTACGTCCTTAACGCGGGCGCGACGCTTGCTCTTTCTCCCCGCCGCAACAAGTATTACGCGCCGCGCCGTAATTAAGTCCCGATTAATTCTCCGCTTACTTTGCCCCGGCTCACCGACTAAATTAATGCTCCCCGCCGTAGGAATATACCTGCCGCAAAGTGACGCTCGCTCCATCAACTTTTTCTTCGTCGCTCCAAAATTATGTCGCCAGTGCGTAAATCGACAAATAAACTTTAATTAATTGTCAATTTTGCTTGTAGAAGTCATTCGAATCGTTCAATCTTGAATACCTTGGCGAATGTTCAAGTCACTTGGAAGTGTAATAATTAAATCTCGCTTGTCCGATCGATTCATCGAGAGCTGGTCTAGCCACTTTTGATCTGAAAAGCTATAATGAAAACGAAAGGAGCTATTTTCTATTTCTTATTTTGATGAATACAAGAAAGTTACACCTCCTCTAATAAGAATCCTACGGATGGAATATACTAAAGTCCTCATTACCCCCTTCTCCTTTAACGTCCCGAGTATGCTTTCTATTTCAAATTATAAAGACCAAAACAGAGTAATAAGTAACGAGAGTGAAGACAATTTTACTTAAGTCATTCAATCTTAGACCTAAATTAATTGCTCAAAAAGTAGAATTAGCTTCTGAGAAAGTACTGACGAAAATTTAAAATGAAATAGCGGATGATTAATCAGCGCCAGTTCTTCGAATTAATTAATTACGGGAATTGCACGGGGTAGTGTAGCATTTGCTTTTGATCAGGTGGTACGGGAGGGCTCAGGTATATTTCGGACGCATAAACTAGGATGTGGCGCAATCTCCTTGGACGTGAACGGCCGGCTCGTAGCTGCCGAGAGCCAAGCGAGGGTGATTCCATGATTAATGCCGCAAACAGCGCACTACCTACGCCGGGAGCTTTCTCCATGTCTCGGGCAACTTCTTCGCTTGATTATTCACGCGAACGGAACATTTTTTAACATCATCGCATTTCCTACTCCTGGAAATGAGTTAGTATGATTAAAAATTTTCCGTATGTCACGAATAATTTAATTAAAATGATTCGCCAACATCCAGTAGGGTAGATTACTTTACATCGTGTTCATTTCACAAAATTAGTAAGTTTTTCAAATATTATTAATTCATTAATATACTCTGTCTCTATAAAAAAAAAAAAGTGATGAATGGTGGGGATTTTTTCTGTTATACGGCGGAATTAAGGAATTTTTTTACGCGCAACGATGAAGCAGCGACGGTAAATCACGGGCAATATAAAAATAAGCGAGCGAGCACTAAGTCACGGCGCGATTGGGGTTTTTCCCGCGATTTCCCAAGCGCGTGAGAAATTTTAAATAAATCAAACTTATCGGCGGCGCAGCCCGCGGTGATCTGGCGCTCGTTGCTGCCGGCGCGCGATACTAAACAGAACACCGAGGTGTTTCGGCGTTAACAGGCCGCGCCGAGACTTTTTATTTTTCCCCCCTTCCGTCAGCTTGTTTTTGCTCTCGGCTCTTTCTCTTCCTATCCCCGCGTCTCAATTAATTCGACGCCCGTGTCTTTTTTCCCCGGCTCGTTTAAACAGATAAGCGCAGATAGAGGGAATAAAAATTCAATTGGTCGACGAAAATGCCGTCTCTGATTTCGTTCTCACAGTGAGAACCGAATGTCATTTATCAACTCTCTCGCGCCTAAAGGAAATCGTTGGTTATACAATTTATTCTAACGAATTCGCGTTTACTCAGCTTTCCCATCGATAAAGTTAAAAAATTACCCAAAAATTAACGATTACTTTTGGAAACGCCCTCGTCTTCACTGAATTGCACTCTTATAAAAAAAACGGCAAAAAAGTTGGCTATCCCTCTCCCCAAAATAACTCACATCCTCGAGCCCCGAAGGCTCGTCGGCTCTCCTTGCATGGACTTCAGCCTCGGTGAGTTCAGGGGCCGAAGCTGACCCCGTGAATAAATATGCTTAGTGGCTGGCCTGCGCGTACGTAAGTGCCCTGGGGCGACCATCTGTGCCCCACGCGTAGCTGCAGCTCCGCCACGTGGATTGCATTATCGTTTACGCACGCGCACCGGCCGAGATGTCTTATTACCGGGGAGAAAGAGGCGTACACGTTTTTTTTCAAGGGAGATTCAATATTTCTTGCTTATTGAGCAATTTTCAAATGGGATTTGCTGCAGCTGCATAAAAAATGGTATTTTTAATTGACACCCTACTCCAATAGAATACCCGATAAGTAATCTTCATCCGCAAATGAAATCTGCTATAAATCAATTTTAGTGTCTACTACTTGAAGTAGCAAATCTAAAATTTGTTTTCCATTTCGGTTAAAAAGTAAGGACGCCACTCGTAATCGCAAAAATAGTGTCAAGAATTAAATTTATCGTAAATGAGTGCCGCGCGCGATTTGCATGGCGAGCTGCTTTTTATGACGCGTGACGCAGTAAAGCCGGGCGCGCGTCAGCGATAAGCCGCGCTCGCGCCTAACGAAAAACTTAACGACCGCGTCGGCCGCAATCAATTAGCGGCGCCTCGAAATTCGGCGGGCCGCGCGGGCGCGCGCGCCTCGTCATTAGGACGAGTGTGTCCCGGCGACTCGTTAATCAAGATGGCAATCGCAAGAACGCCGGCAATAATAGCGCGGCTTCTCCTCATCCCGCGTGACGAATTCGACGCCCGAGAGCGTGACTATCGTCCGGCGCGCGCGCGACCGGGGGGCGGTGCCCCCCCCGTCGGAGTGTCGGCTTACCGACGCCCTTCGCAAACCCTGCCGCCGATGCGCACTTACATTGCGAGCGGACTCGAGTGGATTTTGGAGAGTTATGGTTTTAAAGTGGCTTTAAACGCGAATGTCTGCCAGTGCTAGTCTGTTTTGTAAATATGTTTCTGATTCGCAAATCCGGAATTTAGAGGCTTCCATTTTTTTATGAAATTATTTTCTGCTGGATACTGACGGTTAGTCAAAGGGCAGGAGTTAATAGTTTTTTCAAATCTTTTTTTTTTCTGTACCGAACTACAAAAAATTTTTATGTTACTCTATTGTATCAGAAATCCATAAAGTTTGGCATCCCGTCTATAAAGTACAGCGAAAGTAGGCTTTCCCAACGCTCCTCTGGAAAAAAAGCGCAATTTATTATATTTTTTCCATACTTAAACTCGAAGACCAGTAAAAAATAATAGCCGGGGCGATAAATTATTTTTGACGAGCAGCTCGGACAATTTCCTGATTATCCTGGGCGAGAAGGAACCCCATTCCGAATTCTGTATCGACATCAAATGAGCAGGCGCGCGCGCTCGACTTTCTCGTCGGATCCCCTTTTAGTTTCCTCTCCCTCTCTCTCTCTCCTGTTCCCTCGATTTTCTTCGCTCCCTCGGTGTCCGGGGCCCGCCCACCCCAAATTGCCAATTTTATCGATAATACGAATCTTGTAATTCGATAGAGATATAATGCAAATTCGCTTAATTGTTCCTTCCGTCCTGGGGAAAGAAGAGCTTGTACCGAAACAATGAAACGAAATGCTGATTGTTTCGCCGATGAGAAACTTTTGCTTCGTTGCAGCTTTTATATTAATATTTTGTACCGTGATATAAAATAAACAAACTACTATCAATTTTTAAAACACTATGTAAATGAAAAAAAGTGAGCAAGAAAAAAAGTACATGAACTGACGAGGCTTTTCGACAAAAGTATCTTTAACAGTAATGAATGGTCTAGCCCATCTGAGAATAATCGCGAGGGGCGAGAATCGCGTTTCTATTGTTCGGCGGTGTTTCATAGACGCACCGCGTCTCGTCGCGCGACGAGCAAGATTGAGTTTCCGCTTACACTCACGCCAGATGGCACGGCGTCGAATCAAGAGGGGGACGTTCACCTTGCGGCGATTTCCGTTAAAAGTGTCCAAATTTTCCCGAAAAAATTTTCGAGTTTCCATTGTGTCCCGCAGATTCCCGAAATTTACGACGGGCTTCAAACGCTACTTGATACAGTCGTAAATTTTCTAGAGATATACTCGAAATTTATATAGAAGAATATAGAGTAATAATCGAACGTGATTTATGGCTCGGACGTCTGAAAAACAAGTTCGTTAATTTTGACGAAATTCACTGTGTAAACATTTTTTTAATAAATCGGATAAATTTTGCAATTCAATTAAATCAATGGAGGGTTGATTTGTGTTTTCTCGCGTAAAACCATCAACGATCAAGCTGTACAGGCTAATAAAATTCAAACACACCTGATGCGTGGGCTCTTAAACCGTCACGGGACAAGTGACCGCTTAAAGGGTTGAAGTTCCCATTAGCATATTTACGTTCCCGGACAAATCGACGCTTTTCGCTTAAAAATTCAATTCGTTTCACGCGCTTACGAGCTTCCCCCCTCTTTACTTACTATTCCAGAACATATAAAACTGGAGACTAACCCGACGTCACGCGAGCGGATACGTTTCTCATCGCATAATTAAAAGCGATAAGGACTCGAGAATGCATGCACACTGTACAGTGTATCTAAGTAATCCACCGCATGTCAAAAAAAAAAAAAAAAATAACAGTGCATGAGATAATTTTTTTCAAAAGCTTTATCCGTTTCCAGGGTTTGATTTTAGATCGCAAGCTCTTCTTTCGATTTGAAAATTGATTTAAATATAAGCAAACGTGTAGTATATATAACAATCTAATTAATATCTTCCGGATTAAATGTCGGGTAAAAAATTAATTATTTTTAAACTACGAAATTCAATTTTATTTGTCAGCACGGGAGCTTAAAGAACTTAATTAGGTTCGGCGCGGACTGCCACACCCGCGCTTCGATCGCGGCGTCGCGTGACTCTGACGCGAAGCTCGCGCGCGGCGTTTCGATAGGAAGAGGCGCGCGGAATTAGAATAATTGCGCGGCCAGCTGCTTAGCTTTTACGCCGATCAGATCGACACCGATAAAGGACTGGCGTGCCCGACGAATAAATTATGAAAAGGACACACTGGCTTCTTTTGTGTACCTCGGCGTTCATTGCCCGTATTTTGATTGAAATGAAAGTGGACAATTTGGGCTACCTACCAATGATGAAATTCACGCTGACGGTGTAAAGTCGGTTAACACGTGATGCTTTTAATGAATTCCGTGTCAGTGGGTGTTTCTTTCTTTTATCGGATAGATTTTTTTTGAACGATGCCTATTCAAAACATCGCTTTATTTATGCCGAGAAATAAGAAATTGAAATTTGGAGAAATGATTAAATAGCACTTAATGTAATTAAAGATCGAAAAATTTAGTTTTCTCGATAAACTATAGATTCAGTGAAAAGTCCAGGATTGTTCAAACTAGTTACAAACCTATCACTGTAATTTTTAATGCTTTAAATTTTAAAACTATTTACCTGGAAAAAATGTAAAGTACTATTTCAAAAGATCCTGTCGAAATACCACGCTCATCCTCAAAAATGCCGAATCGAATAATCCGCAGTGCGATCACCCCACCCAAATCCATCGTAAAATCGAGTCCCCGGATAAATCCGACCTGGGCGCGTAAAAAAAGGGGTCGACGATCGAGCGAAAGAGAGCCGCGGTTTTCGGCAGCTGAAAAACCGGTCGGCAGCGCACCGTAGATCGGCCGGTCATTCGATTGCGCACGGGCGCGGGGCGGGGGAGGAGGGGAGGCTAGCAAATCTAATAGCTCTCCGTCCCGCAGCGTCGAATGTCACCCTCGCTCGCTCGCCCGCCGAGCTGTAGCTTTTGATTGGCTAATCCGGCCTAATCTAATCGCGCCGCCGACACTCGCGCGAAGCGCGCGCCCCTTTTTCAACGATCGCGCAAGCCCGCGCAAGGACGCGACATACCCGCCGAGATTCGATTAAACGACGGACTCGCGATTTTTTTCCCTGAGCAATCGCGATGTTTCGTCGTTTTGATTGCTGGTGAATCTCTTTCTTAATGATTATATTATTTAAAGAGGCATCAATATAGTTTATTATATTATGCGGTTGTTTCTCTTTTATAAAAATCTGAAAGTGCACTTTATTAAAATACTATTTGATTTAAAATGTTTCTATAATTTAATCATTTTTTTGTTGCAGGTATGTATTCCGCTGAAACCTACCACCTTAACTGCGGTACTGTGGTAACGTACAATAACTCTTTAAAAAGATGTCTGAGCAAACAAGCGAAATGCACTAAAATCGAGCGAGCCTCAAGGCGTAGCAATACATCAACGCCATGAATATTAGATTCAACGAAAGGTCGCGTCGCCGGAATTTCCCGTATTCCTAACGGCGATACGAGCGTCTGCGAGCGATAATTTCAGCCGCTCGTTCCGCCGCGCGCAAACCCGCATCGAACAGGAGATGCGAGAATATAGACGTCCGACGTCCCCTACCTCCCGGCGTAAGAGCCGACACCGGGAGATAGAGGTAGACCGTAGCCGCGCGAGGGTGCATACATTGTGCCGTGGCTCTGCGAGCCTCCCCTCTTCCCACCCCCCTTTGTCCGATTCCGCATAGACTAGCTGTTACTGCGAGCTCGCTTTTAACGCGCTCGTTCTAGTTTCTTATTTCGCGCGTCTTATTCGTAGTATACTCTCGGTGACTTTAGCAGTTGTTTATTTATGTTGAACAATTTAATACAAAAAATTTATTTTCAATAATGCAATATTTTTTAGCTTAATTAAACGCGTACAAACGATTTGATGTACAATAATAATTAAAAAAGTTTATTGATCGATTCATTGAATCAATTTTTATTTATATTTATGCCTTGCGTGAAATTACAAACTAATTTGAAATAAGTGACTTTGCAATCTTTTTTCAATCAATGAAATCATTTCACAATTACTTTCACCAATAATTATTAATTGAATAATTGATTTTTCCAAATAATCATGATTTGTAAATTAAAAATCATTACTGATTACAAATGATTTATTTGAATTTTTGAAACTGCATATTGAAAGAATTGTTTACTTAAAACACAACTGTATACATAACGAGGAATAAATTTCTCCCAATTATGCAGAAGATTAGCATACAAAAAAGTATTCCTACGCTCCGTAAGCAAGTGTAATCGCGTAAACAGGGCAACAAAGAGCGTCGGGCGCGGTGTAGGCGCGATCCGTCTCTTTTTTATCCTCCTCGGACTAGCGGTCGGACACCCCCGCCTCGTCCCCGGCGCAAGAGCCAATAATACCGGGCGACGGCTTATTATTTTCCTACGGCTCATCGAGCTCTGTGTGCACGCGCTCGTGCCACTATCAATTACACGTCGCTACACGAACCCCGGGCGCGGCGGATACACATGCAACGCCGGCACACTTACGCCCGGATAAATTTTGCCAAAATCCCATCTGGGCTGCGTGCAAATAAGCCGGTCGGGGGACCTTATCGATTCCCGCTGTTACTAACTTTTTACGCTGAGGTATTGATTGACTGACTCGCTAAATAGAGATGATCGAAGTGTTTTCTAAGTTGCCTTCTTCATTTTATCAGGTATACAATTTTTGCGCTTCTCTTTTCAGTAGATTCTAGAACTAACTCCATGATTTTAAAGTAAATTTATACATACTTGTCTATAATTTAATGATAAATGCAAGTTTCATTTTCTTCTATTTTTAGAGCAATCGACATGATAACCATCTGGTCCCTAAATGCAATTGTTCAGCGCATATGTCAAACTCTCGTTAATACTCGTTTAACCATCCCTTAAACGCCCTGCATATGCCATTTCCAGCAAAACGAAAGAAAAAGCAAAAACTTGAAAGCCACCTTCGCAAAGGAGCAAAACGAGATGCTAAAGCGCCTGGGCTCGCATCTAGGCCACCGCGCGAATTCGCAAGTCCTCCCGACTAGGTAGGCGCTGCGTCGTCGCAGGTGCGGCTCCCTCGCTGCCGCGTAAATCGATCCCCTTTCCTTTCTTCCAGCGGGCAAACGAAATTCCGGCCGGCGCGGCTGTATAATGCAACCCCAAAGTGGCCCGAGGCGAGGCGGCCGCGACATATGGCCCGGTTAAGCCGTATCGTCGCTCGCTCGCGTTTTTCCGCGCGCCGCCATATGACCGCCCGGAGGTCGAGGCTGCCACGTGCCGCCTCGAATTTTGACGAGACGTCACTCATTTGCCACTCATAACTCAACGCTTCCCGAGGATTTTCGTCGGGTACAGGCTTCGCTTTCTCCCCGCTCTTTGGGGGAGGATCTAACGGGTAATTTGGCGGTGGATTTGGGTTTGTCGTGTTGCTACATGTCACGCTTCAGGAAAGCGTGAAACACTATTTATTTTAGATAATGTCTTATACAAATAGAACGGAAAAGATCAATATTTTTGTAGGAATCAAAGAAGGAATAAACATTTTTTTAAAGTAATTTTTAAATTAATGCATATTACTTTAAACAAAGAATCACGAACAATCAAAATTAAAAAGAAACATCTAAATTTACGTAGAAGCATGAAAACGAAGTCAATCCCGTAAAGCATGAAGAAGGCGATCGAAACTCCTGTCGGCTCGTCGCTCGGCGTTTTTTCCGTCGAGTCGGTGCTTTCGCGCAGCTCCTATATAAAGGCTGCGCCCCGTAACCGTCGCCGCGGGCACGTACACCGGCGCACCGAGCGTAATAAGATAGATCACGCGCGGACAAATGATCGGCTCCGATACGTACATGCGGAATCTCCGGCGGGCGCTCGCCCCGCGTCCGGACAACGGACTCGCTCGATCTGCGCCGCGGCGGGACAGTGCGTGTGTGGCCCCGAGACGTGAGGAGGTGAGCCGCGGCTCGCTAAGTTGTCACTCGGGAGCCTTTTTCCCCATCACTCGCGCACAAAAGGACGAGGGGCAGCCAGTTGCATAAGTTCCATTGTGGGCGACGATGCCTTTCGAGACTCACTTTTCGCCTTAATTGTGAATGTAGTTGCCGGATTTTTACCAAGAGGAGAGAATTCGAATTAAAGAAATTTTGAATAATTTAAACACGTGTTAAATGACTTTTATGTTAGTTACTTATTTTAGGGGTGGGCCCTGAGAAGTCTCTCCCGATAACGGAACTGTTGTATCAGTTTTATTATAAGCCACTTTAAGTGCTGGATGGTTAGTCGTTTTTTAGAAAGGTATAAATCGTGTGTTTAGTTTCGTCTTCATTTGTTAGTTCAAAATTAACCAAAATATCCAGTGAAAAATTTAAAATAGTTTATTAATAAGGCAACGAAATGATACCCCGAGAATATAGCAAAGGGAGAAGCGAGTCGTGAAAAAAGAGAGGATCATTCAGCTCTCCGGTGGATTTCCAGTTTTTCTTGCGTTATATACAGAGACGAGGCAGCCGCTCGCTCAATAGCTCTCAGCGACTCTCACTGAGCGTTCAACACTCTTTCGACATATCTCTATAAACTCTGAATTTATTTTTTGCCCGTGGTACATGTACCTGCGTCTACGGATCTGTAATTTTATCTAGCTTATTACACGTGAATAGGTACGATTACTTTCTTCCGCGTTACCTTGTTAAATTACCAATCAACCAATTGCGCTTGACTTCACAGGACATTAAAAAACAATTCGATAAATAAACGAAAATTGCGTGCACAGTTTAAGCAATTATTCACGAAAAATGTAGATTTAGCATCTGTTTAACGTAAACCTGGAAAGCTAAAAAAAGTGGAAGAAAGGACGGAAGGAAGCATCGATCGGGGCTTTCTCATCAACTTCCTCCCCTATTCCCCGGCAAAAAAAGTCTTTGTCTTTGGCATCCCACTCGCGATTTCACCGTCTCGTCCGCGGCGTTTCCTTTTGTTTACCCGTCGCCGGTGCGCGCCTCCGCCTCTTATACTCTCCCTCCCCGCGAAAGAAAGCAAAGCGACACCGGCGCTCGGCTTCGCTCGCTCTCGCGGTGACGCGGCCCTCGCTTCCCTCCCCCGGCCGTCCCGAGGACCTAATGAGGATAATTCCTGCATCGATCGCCGCGCACCGCGGTAAATCATTCTTAATTAAACGATAGATATTTAATTAGGCGCGCGCGGATCCGCTCGACGACGACGACGAGTTAGTTATGAGGCGCGCGTCTCTTCCTGCTCCGCCTATTCGACGTCGCCCTGTTACGCGGACCGAGGCGAGCGCTCGCCTCGCGGATAATAAATTTGCCTTTCCGATTTTCTACTTTTACCACTGTGGCGCTCGAGCGTCCGAGCGATTGCGTCACCGACTCCGCTACCTCTTGTCGGGCCTCGATTAATTAGCGAGCGACGTCGCGGATACACTCGTCCGGGAGCAACGCGAAATTATGCAGAACCGAGTGCTGCATCAGGAATATCTTCAAATTATCGGAAAAATTTTCGGTGGTAATAATTACCGCAGGATTACACGGGGAAGCGATAATTGATAAAATCGCGCGAATATGTCGATAACAAGATTTTTGTTGAGGTGTATAGTTTTCCGGAATTGCCCTTCAAAGCGGTTCGCTTTTTACGCAGCCGAGCAAATACGTGCTTCAGGCCCGTTATCTCGCAGTGGGCGACTCCGAGATGGCATCTGGCCGACTGGTCGTCCAACCTCGTCGCCCGCTCCTACGTATACGATTGTGCGTAAGCGGCATTGCTCGCATTTTTTTTCTTCACCACTATACGTTCCTCTCCACGGCCCGTTATAGAATAAAAAACGAGCGCTGCACGAGGATTCCTTGAAACAGAAAACGCTAGTGAAAGTTTAAATTTAATAAGCGCAAAATTTTTACCAAAAAATGACTAAACATTTTAGTCACTTTGTCATTTACTTCAGATTTATAAAAATGTATTACATACTCAATTAGTGTGAATAAAATTGTCAATTTTATTAGGAATTGATTTACGAAATGCTTAGCATTAGAAATGATGAATGAAATCGATAACAATCTTGTGAAAACTTTAGTTCGCACGCGCGCTCCCATTATTCCTGAACCGCGACGATAAATTCCCGCGGCATCGCGAACAAATATACGCGAGCGTCAATCATTGCGGCCTAAGTGTCCACTTAGCACGTGCGCCGCGACGTGCAAAAAGCGCGGGCTCGCAGGCTCGCCGATCGCGGCACCGCGCGCTTGAATGACTCTAACGAGGTGAGAAAGTTTTCGGTATAACGATCTCGTTTACGCTTCTCCCGTCTCGTCTATCGCGACCTGATTGACGCTCCGCGCGCCCGAGATAAGCGTCCCCGCGCCGCCGCCTCCGTCCCATCCATCACCGCATTGACCGACGCGCGGAAAAGAGGGGAGAGAGGGAGCCGAGCGCGAAACTCCCGACACGTGCGAGCGCGCGCCTCCGTCTCGGCTTGACCATGTGCGCGCCGATGGGTAATCGCTCCGCGGCTTTTAAAGGCATATATCGGCTCCTCGGCGAAGATCGCCAGCGCGCGTCGACGCTCGCGCGCGTTCGTCCGGTTCTTTTTTTGCCCCTCGCGATCGCGATATTTTCAATCGGGAAAAAATGATGTTGCTTTATTTGCGCCGCGAGTTTGCGGTCTTCATCGGGTGCGTTATAAATTATTAATTAGAAACAGTTGAGTTACTATGTCGGCGCTTTCTTGTGTTTTTACGATTAAATTTAGCCGAGACGAAAATAAGTGTCTCGAGAAAAAAAAATCGAACCCATAAGT
Organism: Eurytoma adleriae; assembly: GCA_900480045.1. Classification (NCBI taxonomy): domain Eukaryota; kingdom Metazoa; phylum Arthropoda; class Insecta; order Hymenoptera; family Eurytomidae; genus Eurytoma; species Eurytoma adleriae. Next base: position 272,730 of record UXGC01000092.1, read on the forward strand.
CAACGTAACGTTTCTATCGCTTTAAACTTCCACGCGTCATTACGAACAGATTCCATCATAAGGACACGCTTCCACGTAACGTTCCAGATCATCTTCGGCCGGGTTTCGCTTTCAAAGCCGACTTCCGCGTCGTCGCCCTTCTAAATCGCCCTGGCAATTTGTAACTCGATACCCCGCCGGGGCTGGACGGGGCCGCGTGGCCCACGGAAGCGCTGGCGGCCGCCGAAAAATCCGCGCCGCTCCCGGGAAGAAGAGGGTGGGTTACCGCGAAAGGAGGAAAAAAAAAGCAGATCGCCGTAGCGCCTGGCGTCCCGGGCCGGCGGGGGTGCGAGGCGACCCGCTGAGTGCCGGCGGTAAATAGTCACACCCACCGGGAAATTAGTCGTCAAGTGTTTTATGCGTCCGGTGACACGCGCGGGGACACGTGGCGAGGCGACGATCCTCGCCCGCCGGCTTCTCTTTCACTTCTGTTTTTTTCCGAGGATTCCGAGCCGGCACAGCGTGTCTGGCATTTGTAAGTGTCCAAATATTGGTCGATCTTGACTTATTAGGAGATTATTGGAAGTCTGTTTTTAGATCTTTCTTTTGGCTTTTAAAAAACCCTATCCCTTTTATTTATACGGAACAAAATAAAAATTTAACAACATAATGGACGTAGAAGTGAAAACAAATTAGCAATTAGTGTTTTTCTAAAGATTTAATTGACAATTAACTTGTTGCAAATCTTTTAATTAAAAAGTGCAAAAATAGCCGTCTGACGATATGAACGAAATTTTAGCGAGTAACCCAATGAAACTGCGAAACGGCCTGCCCTCGTGCTTTTTTCCAAAGTCCACGGCTCCTCGTGACGCAAGTGGCTGCGGCGGCGGCGGCGCTTTTGGCTCCGGGGGCATTTGCGATCGCCTTGTACGCGGCGCGCGGCGGATTCCGCGCTTTTTTTTTCTGGCCGCCGCAGCCGGCGCGGCCGCGACGTCCTTATAAACGGGAGCGCGCGACATCGATATGTGCGCACGTAAGCGGCGGCCGCAAAAACGCGCATCGAATTAAAATCGACCGCGCGATGCCCATTCGCGTTTTCCCTTCTCGCTCTTTCTGGAAAAGCGAATCGCGCGCCGCGCGCAATTATTGGCGCGCGACTCGCCTGCCAACCGCGATCTATTTTCGTACTCGCTTCGCTTTTATTTTCGCCTGCTCTGCGCCTCGAATTCGCTCGCATACGCACGAGCGTTAAATTGTAATCGAGGCTGAGATTAACATAATTTTCTTTTAAAGTCAATTTCAGTTTCAAGCCGAGGCTGCAGGATTAAGTTGTTATTTGAAATCGCGAAATCTATTACTAAAATTACTTTTTTATACCAAATATACGCAGATATCCTGGGCCGCAAGTTTAAGAATAAATTGAAGCGGCAGTGAGTCGCAGATTCCTTAATCTGATTTCGTAACTCTGCCCATTCGTGCACGCGATGAACGTCTGGCTGGAATTTTTCGCGGAACGGAATTAAAAATTACGCCACTTGCGCAGGTAGCGGGGAGTTGGGACGGGGGAAGGAAAAAAGGAGGTAGACGGGGGTATGTATTCCGTAATGGAGCCGCTCCTCGTCACGCGATGCGCCATTTAGCGAAATTGAGAATTTCGGCCTCCCCGAGGAGCGGAACTTTACCGGTGCGTCGCTCCGCTGCACGCGGAAAAGAGATTCTCTCGCCGTCGCGATTCAGCTGCCGCGGCAGGAAAAATTCCCTTTCCGCTTTCCTTCTCTCCTGATGAATTTATAACGCTGAAATCGGGTCATTGCTTTATTTCGCGGGATTTTAGCGAAAGAATTCTAAATAACGAACTTTTCCGCCAATAAAAGAATTACGCAAGATCGTGCTTACAGCGAGCAAGAAAAAGTTAAGAGCTTTATTTTTTTAAAGGAATGGAAGATCACAGAAGATTTCTTCATAAGTTTTAAGAAAAAATTAAGAACACTATTTTAAAGAAATAAGAGGTTTTTTATAAATTAAAAAAGTGTTGAAGAAATTTGTTTCAAGTTTCGTATAGAGAGCATTAATGAGTTTACATAAGCAATAATAATGAAAGCGACACCTTGAAAAACAATCAGGGTAGTACGCAGGGCACGAAGGTGAGACATCAAAGGGCGAGGCGTCGCTTTTACACCGACGACGACGCCAACAAAACACGGCGCTTAAACGGCGACCCTACGCCTCGGCCTCCGTCGTAGGTCGGGGCGCCCGGAGAAGCCCCGACAGTACCTACGGGTCGCCCGGAATTTACGGTGGCTGAGTATAAAATACAAAGATCCTCGTCGACTGCTTCATCGTAATTTCTCCGATGGGCCGATCGGCCTCGGCCAAGTGGACAGGAGCGAACGTATTTATGGCCACCGTAAAACTCGCGAGTTAATTGAATGTTCGACCTGCTCGTATAAGCGTGCGAGAAGACGTCGAGCTCCTACGATCCGCCGTTTCCGAAATTTCAATCGGGCCGCGAAATTTTACTGTCGCTGCGACGGAATTCCAGCTGCAGTGTAAGAAAGTGTAAAACTTTTATCTTATCGCAGCTGTGTAAGGCAATTGCGATTTTTGCTGCGGATGCCAGAATTTACACGTTTCTCATCACGAGTGATTTTGTTTTTCTTCAAATTTGAGAGAATTTAAAAAATATCGCACAGTTTTTCTCTTCTTAAAAAAAATGTTAATACCTTATTCTTATTCTAAATTATTTTGAGGAGAAATTTAAAAAATGCAATCTTTTATCGATTAATCTAAAGTTTAGAATTAATAGATCGATATTATAAAACTTAAAACTAACGGTTATTTTAATGAAATAAGTTTAATTCGTATGCTGACCTCGATAAAACTGAAAAGTATCGCGACACGGAGCAATAACATCAACATCAGCGATAAAAGTGAAAGGGCAAAGGGGAAAAATTGGTCGGTCTCGCGCCGATCGGGCTAAGTACCCGGCGCGCGCCGCCAGCCTGTCGTATTACATTTATTTAATATTATTTACGGCGCGTTTTACGAGGCCAAAGATACAAGGCGGTAGGTTGCGCGCACCCGTTCGCGATATATGCGCGCGCTGTACGAGTCTATCCAATATCAAATATAACGTCGTATAACGGCGAGGGGGGCAATAAATGTACGGGAAACGGCAAGGCGGACGCGGCACCCAGAGACGCGGAGCGCTGCGAGGACGCCGAAGGCCTTTTTAGTCGTTCCGTCGCATGAGATCTTAAGACGACTTCGTGAAAACCGATCGATATTGTTTTATTTTGTTTACGCTTGTCGTTGCAATAGAAATTTTTGCTGTTTAAGTAAATCCGTAAAAATGTTTAGTACAACAAAATAAATAAATATTCATAATATTAAAAAAAATTACTATAAGGAGCAAGTGATTTATTTGATAACAATTATTACAAGAAGTTAAAAAAGTAGCAATTTTACAAAAAAAAAGGGGAAGTTATTTTTCTGATAAAACTATTCCAGTTGTCTACCCATTAAGTATTTCAGTACTAGTGTCGAAGTAGATAAATGAAAACCACATGCTTCGTGACCAGCAAAGATTGCTTTTGCACTCCGCGCTCAAATCTCGAGCTCGTCGAATCCGAAAAGAAAAAGACGTCGGAGAAAGAGAAAGAGAGGAGGAGAGGCGGGACCCGAAGCGAAACGGCTAAATAGAAAACGCAAACGACGGAGGAGTTTATGGGCCACTCGGCTCGTGTCACTCCTCCTCCGATTCTCCCCGCCGCTGCAAGCCCGCCTCGCGACCTTTACTCTCTCCTACTCCGCGGCGCGCGATCGTTCCGAACTTTAGAGTCGCCAGCTCCCTGCCTCGATTCGCGGTCTTACGTGTCGCTTATTTTCTTTCGGAACTACCGCCTCCAAGATTTATTGTTCCCAAATTGAAATATCCGAATTCTTGTTAAATTTAAAATACGTGTCAGTTTAGGCTGATATACCCAAATAATAATTGAATTAAACAAGTAAAAATGTTTGTTTCGAGATATTTTTTTAAAAAAACAACAATCAATTATAACATTTTATTTTATGATAATTCGCTAGAAATAAGTAAAGATATACAAATAAATGTACAAGAGAAAAAGAGTTGTCGCATCACCGTAAAAAATTCAATAAAACACATAGAGGAAAAGCGCGTTTTTCCATCCAGCTGCGAGATCGATACGAGGTGCTCTTTCGGCCCGCTATGCAGTACAAGGTCAGTCCCTCCTTCGGCGTGGGTGGCGAATTCGCGGGAACATCGAGGTCGGGCCTCGTTGCGCGCTCACGTACACGCCGCCTCATCCCCGACTCCCCCGGCTTGGCCTCCCTCGGTCTCCCTCCTCCCCACCGCCGTCCGTGAATGTTTTATGCAGACAATTCGCCGCTGCAGTTATTTCACGTTGGCCCCGCTCTTTCTCTCTCTCTCCCCGCCCGGCCGCCGAAAAGATAGCCCAGTCTCGGCACGTTTTTCCGCGCGCGCCCCCGCTCGCTCCCTTTGTCTTTGCCGGGCCGTTTTTTCCGGCCGACTGGCGGGGATCGTAAGTCGGCCGGAGTCCTCCTCGCGCGATGGTCACTTTGATGAAAATTCTCCGACTGCTTTCTTTCGAACTTTGCTGATCTCGTGGAATTAGTTCGTTTTTGCGACGGTTAACTTTTTATTGCCTTATGTCTTGTCGGTTGGAGGGAACTTTCTTTTTTATTGAAAAAGAAATAGCAATGTGAAAAAGTGAAAAATCAGGAAATCCAATCGATTTAAAATCCAGTTAAATGAAGAAAGTGATTTTTTCGCGCATTTACGGTTTCTTTTATTATACGAAAGGTATTGATATTAAAATAATGTTGTGTGAATTTTTAAGAATCGTTTCTCTAAAAGCGACGACAAGTGAGAAGAGAAATACCGCAGTCGTTTGCGAGAGGATAAGCGACGCTCGCTTTATCATAGCCCGGTACGTCTTCGAAAATCCTCGGGCTGGTGTACAAGGCGACAAAAAGGGAAAAGCAGAAGTTTGTTCTCAGATGGAGGGGCGCACTTTTTTTTCAATTTGTTAATTCGAAGTAATCTCGAAGGCCGCTAATTTCCACCCTACTTTTGTCTTTCTTCGACTATCAAGTCAACTCTTGCCGTTCCCACTTTTTATTGTTGCCTTAGTCTCGTTAAAGGGACGCTGCGACTTTTAATCTGTTTCGCCTTTTGTTAAATGCCTCACCCCTCGCCTCCTTTCTTTTCCTCTGTCGCCCCCTATCGCGGAAAGAAAATAAATGACCCCTTTGCCTGGAAAATTTTTTGTTCTTACAAATTTCATTTAAACGAGGTGCTCTAAATTACTCGAGGGCTTTGATTCTAAGATAATAAATCTTGAAAATATATTGAAACCGTAAATAATGTTAGGCAATTATGCATTTATTGGACATTCTTAGTTTAATTGTTTGCAAGTTCTTCAAACTCAGAAATTTGGAAGAATAATCGACACAACAATTTATTCGACACTCAATGGAAAGTAGAACAAATTTTTCATAGTAAAATCAGTGTCTTCCCACGTCCGACTTTACCTACTTCAATTACCGCCGAAATACTCTGTCTCCGACCGCCGGATCAGCCCCGAGCATCTCCGTTGAAGAAGAAAAAAAAAAGCGGTCGTCCGGCATCTCCCAACACAACATCGTCGTGTGTACACTGGCGGGAGGGGAAAGGTCGACCGCGAGTCTTGGGCGAGCCCGGTGCGGTCGAACGGCGACGTCGGCGGCGACGACGACGGGCCAGTGTGTACACACGCGCGGGAGTATGACGGGCGCGTCGGCCATGTTGTCTTGACGTTCCCCCCTCGCGTCCGGGGGTGGATATATTTAGCTTGCCGCCTCCAGGGAGCCTCGCGGCGGCCCCGCGCCTACGTGTGTGCGCGCACGGACGTCCGGGCGGCGAGTGTGTGCGCCTGCGGGGGAGACTCGCCGTCTACGCGACGGGGCTCCCAAACCACTCCCAACTTATGACGTTCGCCCGCGCGATAGCTTCGCTTAGAGTGCGTTAAGATTTGTTTATGGCCGGCGAGGAGATCGACCGCGCGCGGGCCCAACTTTTTACATAGCTTCGCTGGTGCGCAAAACTTAATCTTTAACCTTGACGATAAGAAACGTAAATTTGAGAAGTAATCGAGTGCAAATAGATCCATTTTAGTTCTAGTTCCAGTTTATAGTTAATAAAATTCAAGGGTTGTGGCATATTTTGCTAAAATTAATTAAAATGTAGATTTCCTTTAAAAACGTTAAATGGAACAACCAATAGAAACATTAAATAACGAATCAATTAAAATTAAAAATGAAATTTATGATGTGTACACTGCACTTTAATTAAAATCTATCAATGTCCTAAAACAGAAACTAAACCTACATCGCACTTCATGAAAGTTGCAGAAACACAGCCGCAACCTTTTGCAAGCGAAAACTAGAAAGCCCAAAGCTAAGCGAACCCTTTCATCCCTGCGCGCCTTTAGCCTACCCTCCTTAAGCGCGGTACTAACGAGGAGCCGCTCGTCTTGGCCGGTATCGCCGGGCATTTACGGCCATCGCTCGGGCCGCCGGGAAGAAGTCGTCAATATCTCGCTCGCGCGGCCATCTCTCCGCGGAAATCGCGCTCACCCACACGGGCACGGGCGCCGCAGCGAGAGAAAGAATGAAGGAGCGGCGAGGGACAAAACTTTGGCGGTCTTCGGGGAGAGAGGGGGCGGAGTCACGCCTAATCCCCAGAGTCAAAATGGAAGTCTCCGGAGACCCTCGCTCTCGCTCCTCGCCCGGCCAACTATTGTCCGCGGCGACCGAGTCGAAACGGACCGAGACCCCGACAATACTTGGCCCGCCGCCGGCGAGGGAGGGCGAGCGTACGCGGGTGCACGGCGCGTGTAACGTATTACCGAAAAGCAGGACACGCGTCCCAGGGAAATTCGAGCGAGCACGTCCCAAGGAGTGCGCGCGCTGTCTTTAGGCCGAGAGTGGATCGGATCCTCGGTGTGAAAAATTTCGAGTGGCTGCTTGCTTTCTGAGTAAACAATTTTACCGTAGCTTGGTCATCTTCAAATTATCTGTGTCTATTTTTCTCCTCTAATGATGTTTATACTCTGTGGTGTTCCATGTGTAATTACAAACACAACACTGGCAAGTACATTTATAAATAATCAGTTTGTGCGTAATATAATAAATTGATTATTCTAAAATGAAATTACAATAACATTTCACGGCAGCAATACCAGTTAATAATATACAATTTCAATTTAGCAGGCGAACAAAAGTCGAGGATACAAAATTTTCCTTAAAATAGAGGCACACTGAATGGAGGCGAGCGCGCGTCTCTTTCTTTCAACGATCGTAGGGCCGACAAGGCTCGTCCTTTCTCGGCGGCGCGCGTGTGTGTACACCTGCCAATAGAAGTTCCGTCCGACGCTGCACGAGAAGCGAGGAAGCGGGACTTTCGATTTTTTCCCTCTCGCTCGCGAGAGACACAAGACGCGCCCACGGCGCCTCTCGTTTCTCCGCCCGCCAAAGACAAATGTGTCGCGCGAGGCTTTTTAAAGTATTTTTCGAAAACGTCCCAGATTGATTTGTACCGAGCTGACAAGCAAGTCCTTTTTTTCACACGCAGGGAGGGCGGCTTATTTTGGTCCTTTCCATAAGCGACGACAGGAAGCGTTTACCGAGCTCGGAAAAAATTGTTTAGTATCACGGGATTTCCTAATTTGTATTTTAAAACCGATCAAACATTTAAGGAAGCAATTAAAAACTCGCGATCTTAGAAAACAACTGCAAAGGCAAAATCCAGCCCGAGGAAAAAAATCGACCGACCAGCTGAGCTGCTTGATAAACGCGAGACAAAGACGGCATTCGCCCGGCGGCGGTAAACATTGATTTTACCTCGAAAGTCGCTTGTAAATAATGCAGGGCGCTTTGAGGGAAAAGGACACGGCGCGGGCAGAACGGCTCAAAGCGCGCGCGGGCGCGCTTGAAAAAATAAATTGCGCGACACGTGACCGCGACGGCGGGCCGCGCCGCCCCGGCAGCTTCCTCGAGTATCATTCGGCTGCGGCGAGTTAAAGGGGAGCTCAATTATTTAAAACGTCGCGCCTCGGCCTCGGCGCGTGTACTGAATATAACGTTTTCAAGATTCACTTTCATTTTCCGCGGCGCGGCGCCGGGGAACTCGGCCCGCCGCCCCTCATCCATATCCCCGACGGCCAAGCGCGCGCACCCGGAAGAAAGATTACACGGCAAGACGGAAAAAACGGATCGTCTTGACGGAGGGCTTGTTTCCCCCCCACCCCGCCTTTTTTTCTCTCCTTTTACTTTTTGAGCCGGGAATTTTTTTTCGGCGCACCGGCGAATTTTTTACCGAGACTGTTTGAATAAATAATAGAGCGAGTGCGGATGTAGCAATTCAAATTCAGTTTTCTGTTTTTTTAAATGCGTAAATAATTTGATATTTTCTCATATTCATGTAATAATTAACGAACTAGATCGAATCCTTAAAAAACTACAGACTGAATTATATCTTACAAAAATAATATTAAATTAAAGATAAAACTTATTTAAACTTAAAATTAATTTAACTGTATATAAATAAAAACAAAATACATTGTAAAAATCTTAATATATTTAGCAATCGATCGCATTTTTTAATTTAAAATAGATAATTTCGCAAAGTAAAACAAAGAAATAAAAAGGTTTGATTTTATTTAGTACGCGAAAACAAAATACTTGTATTAAGCGGTGTAAGAGCGAAAAGGCAGGAGGTAAGAAGTAGGGAGGCGAATAATTTCGAAAAACACGGCGAGAGGAGACAGAGCGTACATAAAGCCGACAACCCTCGGCGAATCGCGCAGCCGCGGGGAGGAGGAAAGGACGGCTAACTGCAATACAAGCCGTATAATTTCATACAATCTTGGGAGAAACTCCCATTCCCATTCCCGCCGACTGCGTCTTCCCCCTACCCGACGTAGTCTTGCGATTGCGCTACGCGCGACTTTTCGTAAAACTTCCTACGCAACTGATTTTTACAAGTAAATTGTTGACCATAATAAAATCAAATCAAATCTTCTTTCGAAATTAAAGAAAACAAAAATACGAGACAATAATTCCTCGGGCATCCCGGTTTATTTAATTTTGACGATAATTTTCTCAAATGTGTACCATACATGTGTGTCCATTCATTTTTTCCAAATGGTTCCATTGTTCCCCAAGACCGCGAAAAATCTTGGAATGCAAAAGAAGCAGAGTTAGGCGCGTACAGCGGCCCCGGAATTTCCGAAAGAAAGAAAGGAAGGAAGGAGAGCGCGCGCGCGGGAGGGCGTAGGGGGAGTCCCGCGGGACTATCGACTGGCGAGTCCCGAGGGGCGAGTCGATATTCCGCAGGGACGGCCTGCCCCCTCTCCCTCCCGTCGACATTCGACTCCTAAACACTCGGCGCAGGCGCACTCGGCCGCGGAGGGAAAAAGCCAAGGGCGGCCGGCTCGCGTAGGCTCGTCGCGCCGCGCTCCATGCGGAGTTTGGCGGCGCGAAGCACGCCTCCCAGCCGCGACGACGACGATTTGCCGTTTGCTCCGCGGCCCTTTGTTTGCCTCGCGGGAGCAGATCCGTCGCGAAGACTTTGCTTGCTTTTTTTAGCTTCGTCGAGCGGTGTCACGCGTTTACTTGTACTACTGTTGGTCAGTATGATCAGACGCCTTTTACTACTGATTTTGCAGTTATTTTCTTTTCGTGCGTTGTAAATTTTTTTTCTTCAGCTAAAAAGTTACTGTATTCCCATACGATAGTATAAATGTACTTAAAATTTACAGAAGGTTTAATCATTCAAACTACCTGAAAAAAAATTCATTGCATTAAAGAAGTTTTTTAATTAAAGACGCGGCTTCTCTGCGAACGCTTCGATAAATATTTGGTTAAATTAAAAAAAAAGAAATTTTCTACGGCTACGAAAGAAAAATTGAATTCAATTATGATAGTTTCATGAAAAAAAAATTATTTAATTGAATGAAACAAATGTTATGTTTTTTTAATTTACTATGCCACCTTTCGAATAAATGAAACATTTCGTTCTTTCAAGGGCACCAATTTTCTTTTACGTCCACAATTCTCCAATTTCATCGTAAATAAATTCATTAAAAATTCGTTAGAAAATACTCGATTCAGTTGGTAATTGCAAACACAGAACTTTCAATATGCAAACAAGCTCTCGATTGAGAGCGAGAAAGTTCGAAAGGGGCGATCGCTTAAACCAATAATCGTGAGCGTCGATCGCTTACTGCTTTCGCGCTCGTAAAGCATAACGACGAGCGTGAGAGAGATCCTCGAGAGAGCGAGAGAGGTAAAGAGGGACGGAGCGAGTGAGAGAAACGCAGACGTTAGTTAGGCATGCGGACAAAGCGGGCTGCGATAACGGGGCTACAAGCGGCCGCGCGGTCAGGTTGTCAGCACTGCTAAGTTATTTAGCGGTCGGGGGGATGAGGAAGGTGCGGGGGTGACCCGAGCCGCCGCCGCCGCCGCGGAGGCAGTTGGCAGCCCTGTCTAATTGTAACGACACCTCTGGGACGAGCGAGCGTTGTTGCCACCCCCACGCGCCTTATACATACATAGTAAACGCTCGCGAGCACCGCACACGTGCTCGCCCGTACCCGGTGCTCCCCAAGAATTTCCAGGTCGCGGCTTTGAGTTTATTCAGAATTTGTCAACCCGGGAAGGAAGGATAATGGCGCGTCTTGATTCAAAGATTTATTGTCGCCCTTCCTAAAATAAAAAACTTTCCTTGTGAAAAAAATTAAATTCTTATAATAATTATTGTAATACAGTGATTCATTTAACTTAATAACAAAGTGAACTTCTTGAATTGTCTAACAAAGATAAATTTTCAGTTTTAACCGATCGCTTGTTTCTAATCCCCAACTTTTCGTACACATTTTCGGAACACCCAGTACACGGCAGCTCGTGCCTCGAAAATGATCCGCGGCAAAAGTCTCGGAGCGGGAGTCGCAGTCGCCATAAACGGGGGAGTTAAGGGGGGAAATACGAGGACATTTCGGCGAAACTGCCGCGTTACTTCTCTCCTTAAAAAAAGGAGGAGAAAGAAGCGCCGCGCGGGACGGGACGCTCGCCCGTCTTACCGTACGCGGAGACGTTCTACTGCAGCGCTCGCGGATGAGTTGTCGGCATCATATGTACGCGCCTCGATGCTTAACGGGGTTTAAGGATTAATAAAGATTACACGACATTTCTTCTAAATACAGAAATATTTTAGCAAAATAAAAATAATGCTTAGATATTATAACTCGTTAAAATTACGACGATAAAGCGATTTTCATTGCGAAACGTACCTGATATATACGAATAGAAGAAAAGAAATCAGGCGAAAGTCAATTTCTAGTCGCCAATAAAAGCAAACGCGAGAAATCGCATAAAAGTCTGCCTCTTACCGATTCTCATCTAATATTTAATTTCGCCGCCAATAAAAGGAAACGAGGCGTGGGTAGGGTGTATGCGGCGCTATCTCGCGGCAATAAGCAAGTATAATTACGGCCGTGTGTAGCCGGAGCGCGCGATGTTTTTGACGCAATCGCGCGGGCGCGCATTGAGGGGGGTGGGAGGGCTCGAGCTGGGGGCCGAAATTGCCAAGTGCTCGGTCCGATAAGGTCGTGTCGCGATAATCGTTATCGACGCGTGATCAACGTTTCTCGGACTACCAACACTCCATATACGGGGGGCATAACGCCGGGGCTTCCTCTCTATCTCCCGGCCGCTTTTCCTCATCCCCGCGTACTCCCTCGCCTCGGCCGCATTACCCGAGTCCTACGGCTTTTATTTTTCGTCTTCTTTCCGGGACGCGCGCGGCTCTCGTTGTCCGACGTGTTACGATTATTCTACTGGATGTTATCTTCCGCTTCGTTACGTCGTACGTTATATTGCCCCGCCGTTAATTCGTTTCGTCTCTGATTCCCGCGTGTAATCTACTTCGTTTTTTTCGTTCTCCTTTCTATTTAAAATTCCTTCAATTTTTAGTGAATTGATTATTTTTTTATAACTTTAGCTTTACTGCAATATGAAAAAAATTTTAAATGTTAAAGATAGCAATTTCTAAGATTTTATCGTAGCTGTAAAACTATAAAATAGCAAATTCATTCAGTACTATTAAAATTTTAAATTAAATTGTTTAGATTGTTTACTATCCTAAATTCGGTAGCAAAGTATCCTCAAAATATCGTAACTGGTTTTCCTTTACTGTAACAAGAAGAATAAATAAAACTAGCATAAAAAAACTCCCCCGCAGCGGGACTGAATTTGTTTAAGCAACAGGATTCGCCCTCCCCGAAATTTCGCCAGTTTATTATGAACAATAAAGCAGTCCCACCCTCGAGGAGGCGCGCAATCTCCCCCCGATCGCCTCCTCTCTCTCCCCCGCGCGCGGGAGAGCGTGTCCCGAGGAGGAAACGGGGCGCAAAGCTCGCGCGCCAAAGATCGAGCTGCTTTATTGCCGCGCGCGGCCCGGCGGCCGGAGGGGGCCGAGCGAGACGGAGAGTCGGGAAGGCCTCGTCGCCGGCATTATCATCCGAGGGCTAGAGAGCGAGGGCGAGTCCTTCCGCGGCGGCGATCGCCATGGCAACGCCCGCGCGCGCGTCGCGTGTGCGCGCCTCCGTGTCCTGCAACATGGCGACCACGATAACCCGCTTATATCGCGCAATTTTTTTCCGGCGCCCGCTCTTTCTTCTCCTTACCTTCCACGTCGCGCCGCCGACCCGCAATTCCCTGCCCTTTTTTTCGGCCGCGGCGGGGGAGGAGGCCGCAGGAGCCCGCGCCTTCAGACTCGCCTCTACCCGCGCTTCCGAACCCGCACGAATTCTGAGTGGCTTATTTCTTTGAGTGAGCCTTTTCGTTATGTTACGTTTGACTTGTTCGTAGCTGATTCGCAAAGATGTTTTTTTCTTCGAGCTTCTTGTAAAACTTTACGTAAATTTAAATTTTATTTTAAGGAAAAAACATTAAATTTAATGTAATTTAAATTAAAAGTATCTTAATCAAGAGATATACATAAATTATAATAGATAGATAAACATAATCCAACACATTATTAATAACATAGATTTTAAACGAATTTCTAAATGAATGAAAAACGGAAATATACTGTCTTACTATACTAATACAAGCGGATTTATTTTATTTTAGTATCTGTAAATTTTAGTAAAAAATAAATATTATGCAAATTTCTTTCTACGTTTGAATAATATTAAACGAAATACGAAAGGCGCCTCGTAACATAAAATTATATAACTGATAACGAAATCCGGCGGAGTTAAAATTTCTCATTGACCGCGAGGCGATACGCGGAACAAATAGAAAAAGTGCAGGGGAAGAATATAGCGCGAAGGGAGGGAAAAAATTAATTCCGTCCGAGAGTCCGTCGGTTACGGCTGCATTCCTTCGTCGCGCCCGACGGCCTCGTGGGAGGGATTAAAAACGAGCGAGCCGGGGAGCGGGAGAACGAAGAAAAAAAGACGTCGCGCGCGGGCGAAATTAAGACAAATTTTTTAATAAAGCCCGATAGCGATCCACCGGGGCCGCCGCGGCGGCTGTCCCCGGGCCACCGCGCCATAATTGCCTAAGAGATACGCCGCGGAGCGATAGCCCGGCGCGCGCCGAAGGAGATAGGAGGGATTTTCGCCGCGTCGGCCAATTGGATTTTAAAATTCGCGCCAAATGCGCATAATGCACAGCGGATTTCTGCGCGCTCGATTGCTCGGCAATTTTACCGCTCGCTCGGGCTGACTCATGAATAATGGATTCTTGTGAGGCGCGCGAATCTTTATTTATTTCACTCGTTATGAATTAATGTCCCTTTATTAATCGCAATAATTACTGTACTACGAGTGATAGAAAGCGTTACCTAAAAGCGAGCGAAGAGTAGTTGCGAAAGTTACTTAACGTACATGGACTACAAAAGAGATATATTCTATAGATTTATTCGTGCTTTCAAGGAATTTTTTTTTGTATGTTAATTTGACTCTTGGTATTTTGTTTACTTATTTTATTTATTTTCTCCAAACATATTACATTTTGTTTACTTCATAACTCGACAATCCCGAGCTTTCTCACTGTAACTTACAGGTTAACCCTATTACATTTCGCCTATTTGCTCATCCCAAGCCAGCATATTTATTACTAGGGATCACAAGTGCAGAAAGTGTAGCGTTGGTGGTTTATAAATTTGAAGTAACGACACGGATCTTTGTTAGTGTAGCATTTTTGTCTGCAGTAGTCAATATCTTGTTGCTCACAGATTCTCGTCATTGACCCATGTACCGCTATTTAGATTAAAAAAATTTTAATTTGTACCAGAAAAAAATAGTTTAATCTTTAAAAGTTTTGTTAGTTCATCAAACGACCTTAATTTAAAATATTCCAAAGAAATTAATACTTACATTCAATGGAGATAACCAAGGTGATGGCGAGAATGATCAGTAACAGCTTCATTTTGATTTTTAAGTGGGAAGAACAAAAGACAAACTAATTCGCTTAAGCAGGTGCTGTCCTTTTTATACTTAAAATGTTCTTATTCTTTACAAATATTTTTGTATACTTAACGATAAAATTTTTCAGTTGTTATTCAACACTTGAATAAAAAAAAAAGAAGAACACTTGGCATATTATTATTGTATTGATTAAAAAAGTAAATAGCAAATATGTTATTGAAATTAACCGATATCAAATCATTATCTTAACTTTCTTACATTTCCATTCCTTTTAGGAAACTTAACTTATAATCGACAAGTGCATTAAACTTCAAATCTGCAATAATTGGAATTTCATCAGACTTCTTTTTTAATGAAGCATTTCACATAAAATTAACATATGTATGGTACTACTAAAAAAATTCTTTGCCCTACAAAGTACCCAAAGAAACGCGCAGCTCTCCTTTCGCTCTCGAAAAGCGAAGTTAGTGCGCGAAAACTTTCCGCCGATAAAGCTCGCGACGGCATCGGGCGCGATTATCTCTCCTCCTGCGCTTTCTTATTACGAGCGAAAATCAATTGGCGCGATTGAATCTGGGGCTCAAAGGTCGCCGAGGAAAACAAGCCGAGTTCTCCGCGCGCAGGTATACGTAAGCTCGGCGAAAAGGGGAGGAAGCGGCGGCGAAAGCGAATTTACGTGGGTCCCGCGAAAGTTGCGCTCCGGAGTTTCCGAACGACCTCTCAAAGGGGGGAGGGGATCCCTCCTCGCGAGCAAAGTGGCGCACGGAAGACGACAGTCGCACGAGCAGCGAGCTCACCTAAGCGAGTTAGCGAGGTAGTCTTCGCGTGCCTCCTCAAAGGCTGCGAGCGCGAATATTAAAATCGCATTTTAGCCACCACCCGACTGCCTCACTCGGCTGCGCACCTACCCGCCTCCTCGCGGTATCAGATTATCCGAGATTATCTTTTTACTCGGCGATTCACCCAGTTTATTTGCGTTACGAAGGAGGTACCTTCCTCTGCTTCCTTTTTTTATTTATTTTTTCTCGTAATAAAATGCAGTAAATAATTATAAAAAATATAGAAATTGGTTTCTATATTGTTTGAATTGAGTACCTAATTGAAATAAAAGTTAATTTCATAAAGCCGAAAAAAAGCTGGATACAATTTATTGGGATGAATCTTAGCTCATTGGTATACAGTGTCGGTAGATATCTGTTGATCCACTCGGCGTCCTCGAGTAAACGCGACGTCGCACAGGGGTTTGGAACTAAGTTAGCCGGGATTAAGTGAAGCCGCGACGACGAGACGGAGACGCTATTCTCCCGCACTTCACGCGTGCGTACGTTACGCAAGCCTCCCTTCCCCGCCACTTAAATTTGATGCGATGTATATTCCTCTTAAGCCTGGGGATCCCGCAAAATTATTCTGTGTTTTCCCCGCGCCCACCTGACTCGAGGTCATCGATTAAAAATTTTTTCTAAAAATATCCACAAATTGATATAATTAGCTTAATTAACCGTAATGTTTTTTTGTTGAAAATTCAACAGGTTGCTTGATTAAACTTTTTATCAAACACTTGGCAAACAATTTTATATATCCAGATTGACCGAATTATTGACAATCGATTGATCGCTTATCGATACAAGTCTCTCAAGCGAAATAAAAATTCAGTTAATGCATGTGCAGGCTCTTTCGCTGGCGCATACCGGAGAAGTGGCCGGAGATTAAATTCGAGCATTTCCCGGGCGGAATTGCCAGCCGCGAATTATCTCGGCGCCTTGGGGCGGACACTCGGACACTCCCGCGCGACATTTCCATAAGCGGCCGGCGTTTCGCGCGCGATTATTATCCACTTTTCTCTGAGCAAACTAACTTACACTCGTTACTCTCATTTCCAGCTCGCTTAATCGTGCGGAATCGTTTTCCACATATACCTGTACCTGAAATCTAAGTATTTCATCGGTGGAAAATGTATTAAAAAATTATTGGACATTTTAGTCGCATAGTTTTTATTAAATAAGATACAAAATTTAATCTTTCTGCTAAACTATTATTTAACACTTCGTGCGCGAAATACTCGTTTTGCTTCGATCCTTCGTGTGTGTATCGTGTGATTCTCTCATTTTGGATGGAGCCTCATAAAACAAATGCTGCGTGCGCAAGGCAATTTTACTTTTCGCATAATTGATCAATTTATTGTTTTGTATACAATTTAAGCTAAACTTCCCTTCTAAATTATTGATTTTATTGGCTTTTACTGTCACGTTTTAAAAAACTCCGCGAATCATCTACTTTGCGCACTAGTTGCGTAAATCAAAGCTTCGTAATCTTATCATCATAATATCGCGACCATCATCGCCTCAAGTCAGTGCTAATGCAGTATAATCGCCGGCGCTCTGCGTTAACGGCGCCCACTCTAATTTGCGGTAAATCGGCGGGCGTGCTCGCGACAAACCTATAAACTCCGGCCTCGCGGCTGCCTCGCGCGTGCGCGGCTAATGTGATAGACTGCCATTAGGGGAATCCTCTACACACGAAGGCAAGACGCCCGCGCAAAACGTATTACTTAGCCGTGAATTATGCAGCGTCTTGGCGGAGGCTGCCGAATGCGCGCTTCCGCCTATCTTTCCGCGCGCGGGGAAGTAGGTACGCGGAGCCGCGCGCGGCACCCCCACGGGATTCCCCGCGCGCCTAATCTACCTTGCGCGCTCGTAATTACGCGGAGGAGCGCGGGCTGCGCGGCCCCCCGGTCAAGGAGAGCGAGACTTAACCCAGTCAGCGCCTAAGTATTGTCGAAGCTGATTACAGCGGCTAAATGGTTTAGGCCAATTTTACCCCGCTAAGAGCTGTCTTTCTTTTTCGGCAGCCCCGGCGCCGGCTGCTAACTAATTTACAAGGGATGCTGATATTTTTCCTCCGCTTCTTTTTCTTTTTTATCCCTGCGGGTCGTTCGTTTTTCTTTTCTCATCGCGTGCTCGCCCTCTATGATTATGAAATTTACGCGGAAGTATTGGATTAATAAATTATTTGCGTGTTTTCGGCATACCTGACTTATGTACGGTTAAATGAATAAATTCATTAATTCCATACGGGTAAATTGATTACCTCGGTAAACGAATCGGGCGATGCAAATTTTTTATAATCTTGGAAATAATTAATAAAATTGCGAGAGACTAAAAGCAAGTAAGGATAAGGAGTGCACGTTATTCCGGTACTAAGTATCGGCGAGTCCGTGGTATGACGTTCGGCGATACCGCGGGCTCAACTATGTATAATACCGGAAAATGAGAGAGCGAGGATCGCGGGGGGAGGGTTGCTCTGCGCAAGGAGGCGTAATGGAGGCTGGTTAAACATTAAGCATCCCCTGATACCTTCGGCAGCCTTACCGGGCCAAAGCCGCCAAGGTGTATGCAAGGCGTACACACCTTCTAGCTGCAGTTTCCTCCCTTTCCCCCTCCACCACCTCTCGGCCTCTGTACACATTCTTATTAATTGAGACTCTTGGCTAGCTCCATTATGCATTCCTACGGAGGATCGCCTTCGGGGCCTCGAGAAGAGCTACCCTCGCCCCCCTCTGTACTTGCAGGAAATATAATGATCGCACGGCGCGCTGGAAGTAAACGTGCACACACGAGAAGGTGAATATTGACTTTCATTGGTCGAACGCTTTTAATTGAAAGTGCCGCTTTCAGAATTACATTTCGGAATTTCGCTGGAGTGATTTTTATGTGTATTTAATCAATATTGAAGCAATGTACAATGTAGAGGACAAAGTTAAATGAAAATTAATTAGCTCGCAAGAATATGTAAGGCAATCTAATAATTTTATTTTAAAATGCATTAAACTGGACAAACACGATTAAAACATTAAAATAAAAGCAAAAGTGACTGTAACTCATGCTATCGACATACCCAGAGAATAAAAAATATTTAAGAATATACATTCATCTCAAAAGCATAAATATCAGTATTATCAGTAATGAAAACGTGAGAGCTGAGACAAAACCACCCTTCTCGCCCCTAGAACCGCGGGTCAAGCTACTCCACATGAAAGTACATATAGGCTGGGTCTCTATTAGTAGATGATTAGCACACTCCTATGTTACTTAGCTAAATACAATCTTATTTACCATCGCCAGCTATTGCCAGAGAAAGTTCGAGACAAAGGAATGAACTCTCGCCTTAAATCAACTTATTTTTTTCCCGTTTTTCCATCCGATATCTCAAGTAAAACATTATTGTTTTCTTCTGAATTGTCATCTTTATGGAATTTCTTATCGGTGTTTATTTTTTCTTATACGTTATTTTTACACATTTGATGGCATTCAAAGATAAAATAGATTATCTGTAGTAAAAAGCGAGTAGAATCGAGTGTACGTAAGTCTTTAAGAAGTAAAGAAGGGTGGCTATAAAAAGCGTGATTAAAGAATCCCTGTTAAAGATAATGGATTTCTGATACGTACAATACCATCCCATTTGCTTCTATTACGTCCTAAGCCCCTCGCATCAATCCCATTCCCCTTAACGTCAAATGTACACTTACGTGCTGCTTCTAAAGTTCAGTCAGAATAAATGAAAACTAACATAGCAGTAAAAAAAATATGTTTATTTTTAAGCAACAATTTTTATTTATTTCCTACTTTTTTAATAAGAAACGCGAAAAACACTCTGATATGCACAATTAAACGGCGGAATTGTAGATGATCGCTTGCCTCTCGTAGTTGCGTTTTTTCCTCCCATTCGCCGCAGCAAACCTTTAATTGGTACATGGTAGCACAAACAGAAACTCATCGATGGACCGATGATTTATTGCGGGGTTTGATTGAATTTATCGGAACTCGCCCGCGTGTTTGCTGCTTTTCGCCGTGTTTATAACTTTTTACTGCGCCGCGTTTTTCCGGGACCCGAGACCCCCGCAAAAATTTCTCGTCCCCTTTCGCGCCGCTTTTTTCCCTCGTCTCTCTCATTTCTCCCGCGGTTCCGCGCTGATTTCTCCTTCCCCTGCTCTTTTTTTTTTCATTTTGCGCATTTCGCAGTTGCCCGGTGCTTCTTGCCGCGGCTTTGTATGTTTTATGCCTTGTCGATTCGTTAAATGCCGCAGGAGGAAAAAAAGCGCGAGGGGTGCGCGCTTTTATTGTTTCGCGTTTGTTTTTTAATGAGAAACGCGGTCGTGGCCTTTTTTTTTGTTTGAACGAGCTTTCGCAGATTGGCGAGTTTTATGGAACGTAAAAGCAGCGCCGTGGAGTAGATGATTATTCAGCGCTTACTAGCAACGCTTTTTCAAGTTAAACGTTTTATAAAAATTGAAATAAAATCTTAAAAACTCCATAAACTAGAGATTCGTCGCGCGAAGAAAGAGGCTCTAATTTCGCTTAAAAAATCGCGTCAACAGATACGCGACGCTGTTTTTTAGAAGGAAAAAAATTTAATAGAGCCCCGGCTGAAATTGAGTTTGTTCCCCTACGGATGGAGACGCCGGGCGAAAGTAACACCCTGTATCGCTCGCGCGGAAACGAAATCCAGTTCGCATTTGAATCAGGCTGTAACGCAATCCATTAGGGTCCCTAACAGGCAATACCTCGTCGGGCGCGCGGCAAAAGATAAAGAGAGGGCGCGCGCACGCGCGAAAAATGGGCGAGTTGTCGGTGGCGATTAGCCGACCCCCGGCTTAGCTCGGCGAGCATCCTCGCGGAGTCTCTTTCATCCGGGACGCGGTAGGTCGGAATTTTCATCGGCGGCAAATCGCTACTGACAGCCACGGCTAAGACAATAATCTCAGGCTCTCGGTGTGGATGTCTTATTCCATCTTCCCTCGTCGAGAATCCTCTCAAGAATATCCCCCTCGGATTATTAGTTTACTATTATTTTCAACAATTTGCAACTTTTCACATTTGAATTATTATTTTATTTTCACGTTATTTATTAAAGAAGTAGGGTGTCTTTTTTAGTTATGTTTACTTAAATATTTAATTTCGTAATTGTTGCATTCTCATTTATTTATTTATTTTTTCAAAAATTCAAATTCTTTTAGGTCGATGTATCCCATCTCTTAAAATTTAAATCTGACCTATGGGTTTGCGCATTCATGAACAAATAATTTACTCAATGAATTTTCGCATAATTTTCTTTTAATATTCGAAGAAAAGGGCGCCTGCGCCGTTACAGTAGGAATTTCACGCGTAGGTGTACTCGCGCGGAGATAAGGGAAACAGCGAAGCGGGCCGCCCCGGGCTGACTGCGTACACACCTCCTCGCGAGATTCGCGCCTCAGATATATAAGCTCGGCCTCGTATACACAATGCCACCCCATCCGCCGTGTCTCGATAGAATCTTAACGCCCTCTAAAAGTAAACGAAATTAAATTCGCCGCGCCTGCGCTAAAGGAAAATCCGAGAATGGAGGCTCCTTTTCGGCCGCGACGCGCGAATTCGATTTCGACGCTCAATCGCGAGCTTTTACGCTCGTTTCTTTATTTTTATCCTTGTTCCACGCTGCTCGCGCCAGATCTATCGAGATCCTATAGGCCGTAAGTTATTTTTGTTTAAATTTAGCGAAACTCCGTTGTCGTCACTTTTTCGTTTCTCCCGAGAAATTGAAAAGATAAAAAGTCGTCGATAAAAAAAACGTAGAAGCCGGAATTTCACGTGATCGGCAAAAAGGGGATGCGGTGAAAGAGTTCGCGAGGAACAGAAGGGCCGGAGGATCGAAGTAAAAAATATCCGAAAAATATTGGTTATATGTGCGCCCCGTTCCTCGGTCTCGCCGGCTTTGACAAGGAGGAGAGAATACAAATTGAAAGTATGCGTTTGATTTTTCCATGGAGTGCCGGACGCACTCCGCAAGGGGATGACAATGGCCTCCCACGGGAGCACCGAAGGCCTACCCGCGCCAACCGACTCCACTACTCTTTCTCTCGCCCGTATTCCACTCTCCTTTTTTTTCGTCTTGTACTTACGTACAATCTCGCTTGCCCGCTCCCTTCCGATTAATGTCTTTTTCACCCGAGCCTCACTCTCCCTCTCTTTCGATTTCTATCTTCTCTATTAACCCAAACATTCCTTTCACGTTTTGCAAATAACCACGGCCGATCTTTTATCTTTTATCTTTTTCTTTCGCTTACGTTTATATCGAGTAAAACGTACTAAATTGTTTTTTAGCATTGATATAAAAAAGCGGAATTTTACTCTACTCGTGCATTATAGGGATTCCTTTAAATATTTACACGATTCATTCCTCTTTTCCTCGCGTCTATATCGGCGACACTACGGGTGCTTGTCCTCTCGGCGGCAGCTTAAATTCACGGAGTTCGCAACCGAGCCGGAGGCTGGTGTCTCTCTCCGCTCGCTTCTCCTCGGCCGACGATCTCCCCATCCGCCCCCGGTACACACACGTATAATACCGCTCTCCCTCTCTTTCTCAGACGCCGAGTCATTTTTCCTCCTTTCTCTATATCCCCGAGCGCGCGCCACCTACGCGCCGACTCTCTCCGACGGCCCCCCGAAAAAATTTCACGGAATTCAATATCCCCCTCCGATATTCTACATAATTCATGAAAATTGAGCCGCCGGCTTTTTAGCCTGCTCTCTCTCTTTCTTCCTTTTCCGCCTCCGGCCCGACACCGACTGCTGGGAGAAAAGCTATTCTTGCACTTGGGACGCGTGTGCGCGCGAGCCCATCCTCTTGCAGCCTTTCACCCTTTCCACCCTCTACCGACGTCCTCGATGTGTCGGCGCGACTCGAGGTGTGCGTGCGGGCTTTTTCTTGTACACCGGCGCGTCGCGGTATCCGCGATCTTCGGGATCCCGCGGTGCTGGCCGCGCGCGCCTCACAAAGAGATATGTGCACGCGAAAAAGGTGCTCTCTTCTTGTATTTTCTCCTGAATGTTAAGCGCACCCTTTTCTCCTTTTGTTGCGTAACGGACAAACTCGCGCGAGAATCGAACGGGGCTTCTCAAATGTTTATTTTTTTTTGTAAAACATTTTTATTTTTTAGGTAAAATAAGTAGCTTTATTTTTGCATGTTGTTTACTAAAAATATTCGAAACAATATTTATTTTTAAACCGTCATAAACTTTTGTAAACTAATTTCGAGCAGATGCAGATTGAGTTGATAAGAATAATTCTTATTTACACTTCGGAGAAGGTGAATTATTCGCAGTTTAAAAAGAAAGAATCGAAGGTTACATGACTATTTGTTCCGCCAATATTTCTGCACGGGGCAATTATTGCTTGCGTTAACTATCGAATGGCAACAGGAAAGCGAGTAGCCGCACGTGATGTTTACACAGTGGCATGCTGGCGTTTTCTTCGGGCAGCCCCCTAAAAGGTCGGCCAGCGGCTCTGACTTTAATCTAGAGAAATGCTGAATAATAGAGCCCGGCTAGAGAGCGAGGCCACGATTGGTTCATGCAGTATTCAGACTCACTTTCGCGCATGTATATACACGCGCGCGGAGTCTCGCTCGCAAGCTTCCACTTTAATTAAGTCGCCCGGTTTAACGAGCATTAAGCATCTTGTCAACCGTTTAAAAAAGCCCATACGCACTTTTCTTATCGTTTTCCTTTCTTTCTGCTTCCAGGTTCTTCCTCAAATTCTTCCTCAAGTGCAATCAGAACTGCCTAAAGAACGCCGGCAATCCGAGAGACATGAGACGCTTTCAGGTGAGTTATACTGTAGTGTTTATGATTGTTTAAGTTTTAATAACAGTATTTTTAAGAAAGAACTTTTTCCATAAATTTACGGTTATCTCAAAGACCTGGCAGATCAATTATTAAAATTCGATTGTCTATTAAATAAAATTATAAAAGAAGGCTGCTGGGTGGTTTATTAATATAAACTTTGCAAATTTAAATAAAAAATAGAAGTAAAATTTGAGGTCCAAATGAAATTAAATTATTTACATCAGTTGAGAAATTCTTTGAGAAAATTGCTCATTGCCAAAAGTTCAGAATTAAAATTCTAGCCTCCCCTCGATTTCCTTCCTTCACCCCTACCATCAACTCCGCACGAAAGAAGACCTTTCCCTACCGTTTCACAAAACTAAGTTGGTATACAGCCGGTTTAGTCGCCGAATAAAGGAAAGCTACAGAGAAATACAAAAAACTAACTTAAACTCAACCACACACAACCAGGCATTGTTTATTTTATTCGTTTTGAAAAGTTTGATAGTTGTTTAATATCCATAGTTTTTGAGCTAAACAATAATTCTTCCAAAAACATCGCAAGATCGTTTGGTAATTTTATTATAAAAATATGGTTATACTTCAAATAAAGTTTTGATTGAAATGTATTTTTTTATTTTTTCCTTGCAGGTCATCATTTCGACTCAGGTTGGGGTGGACGGGCCGCTGCTGGCAGTTTCGGACAATATGTTTGTTCACAATAACAGCAAACACGGTCGTCGGGCGAAACGGCTAGATCCCAGCGATCCCGGCGAGTACAACAGTGAGTTTATTACTTTCGATTTCATTTTTCGAAAAAAATGTCGCGTAGCACGAATATAGAATTTTTTTTATGGCTATCGCTAACTTTTACTGCCAAACAAATAATAAAACTAACCGTATCATCCTCTGCAAAAAATTTATCACGCTGAATCGATTTTTCGAAACGAATTTTGGCAAACTGTATTGTTTAACTTTAAAAAAAATAGAAGGCAGCGTACAGTTACTAGTGACTAAAAATAAGGAAAAACCAATCATGAAATATATAAAACCTAAAAAGGCTGGAAAAAGGGTAAAAAGCAGCATTTCTGTCTCGGCGCCGAGTGGCACTTCACTCTTTAAGTCCTTTCGTTTGCGATTCCCGGCGTACGCTCGAAAAATAATTCATCGGCGGAAACTGCAGGGAGGGCACGGCATCGCCGCGCGTAAAGCAATCAAGCCGCGAAAACTCCCGGGCGGAAAAAACATCCCTCTCTCGGCGGCGAAAACGCTGAAAGCGTAGAAAGGAGGAGAAGAAGGTGAGAGGCGCGCCGGGGGTTAGACGCGGGACTCGAGTGATTTGGGTGGAATCGGTATAACGACCGGGACTGCGCGAGGAGTCGCGGGGCAATTCGGCAAACTTTGCCGTCGCTCGCGCATACAAACAGCTGATATCCCCGAGAAAGGGGTGCGAACCTCCAGTTTCTCTCTCTCTTTCTCTCTCTGCTCCGCAAGACAAGATGTAAATCAATGGGGGAGGGGCTGCGCTCGTCTTTCCAGTCTTCTCTTTTTCCGCGTGCTTCTCCCTTTTTACCCTCCGAATTTTCTCCTAGGTCGCCTCTCGCAGTCTTTGTACTTTGGATATCCGGCATTTTAGAGCTCCGGATACTCTTAACTTCCTTTGTATTAGCTTTGTTTATTAGAAATGAACAGTGCGGATGAAAATTTTTATAATGAAAACATGGTAAGCTGAAAATATTTAAAGAAAAATTAGATCTATGTTTTTGTGGAGTGTGCCGAAAAATGGAGCTGATTCAGTGGTCATTTAAGATTCAACATTTTCTCGGAGATTCTTGACTTTCGCCAAGATTTCCGCCGGATGTGCTACATTATGTTCGCTTCGGGAATTTCAAAACTGAGGAAAAGTGGCGAAAATTTAAGTTTATCCTAATTATGAACCGCAGTCTTGCAAGCGCATGAAGAACCATGCAAAGCACATTTTCTTTTCAGATGTGAAAGATTTTAATAATTTAAATTTATTCCACAAAAGCATTATAGTTCAAGGTCATTTTTAAGCAAATGATGTGAATAAAGCGAAAAATTTCCTATAATTCATCAGTGCACCAATTTACGAGTAAGATACGCAGTATAAAAAAACCAATGTTTGTACAAATGTTTCTTGCAATAAAAGAACTTTCTCGCATATATGACTTCACTCTAATTTACTGAAACATGTTAATCAGACGCATTTTATTGTTACTTTCAATCGACGCATCTTTCGCTGCACACATGCCAGCGTAAATTTCTCTTCGTTATTTTTTCACATTCGATTCTCGCTCTCCCGGCGCTCGCCCTCATCCAAATCCGCAGACGCTTCGCCGGGATAGGGTGAAAGACGAAGAGAGAAAGAGAGAAGAGTAGGGTACACAAAATGATATCATTGGGTTATAAATTCCGAGCGGAGACACCGGATAGCGGTCCAATCGCCCCAACGCGCCAAGTCGAACCTTCTCCCCCACCACCACCCTCCAGGATTTTTCGTGGTAGGAAAATATATCTACCGGTCGCACGAATAAAGAGAATATTCGCATAATTTTCCATTCCGCGTGTGTATGTATCTTAGGGCGATTACACATTGTTTCGGGATCCGGCTAATGCTTTGGCTTGCTTTCGGGAATGGCTGTTTGATTTGAAAATATGTGATGGCGCGTGGATATTTCTCTCTGGCGAGAGAGTAAATTGAATCGCATTAAGATAAATTTTTTAATCCGTAAATACAAATAAATCTATTTATAATATGTGCTAATATAAAAAAAACGAAACAATATAAAAAAAATTTCAATAAAAATGTTAATCTCGTTTTTTTTTATAATTGACGTTTCAAACCGAAGTATCAGCTGGGGTAACATTTCAAAGTTGAAACAAAAAAGCAATAAAGTAAAAGATAAAAGTGAAGTGTTATCAATTGTTCGTTTAACGCGATAAAATCGTAAATTTCTCATATAAAAGAGTCGTAATTATGATGTGCTTTTGTCGCAGGTCTCTATCCGCCCCTGCAAATGGCGACGCCCTGTATAAAGGCGATATCGCCGAGCGAGGGTTGGACAGCCGGAGGGTCGACGGTGATAATAATTGGCGATAACTTCTTCGACGGGCTTCAAGTTGTTTTTGGCACTATGCTCGTGTGGAGCGAGGTAAGGACCCCACTAAACTTTTAGACGAGTATCACTTATAACGAAGCCTACCACATGGCTTAATTAACTTCTCTCCTCATAAGTCATGAAGATATAATCTTTTTGTGACATTAGAGATAAATTATAAAAAAATTTACGCGCATTTGCAGCTCATAACGCCACACGCAATCAGGGTACAAACACCACCACGGCAAATACCAGGAGTTGTCGAGGTGATACTGTCCTACAAGGGCAAGCAGTTTTGTAAAGGAGCACCTGGTCGTTTCGTATATGCCTGTAAGTATACTTACAACTTCACCTTAATTATTAACAAACAAGCGGAGCGCAAAGTAGATGATTTTCATTCGAGTCAAATTTGTTAATAATGGAAAAAACGAGTTTAATACTAGTCGGAATGAAAAATTGATAATGTCGCGTTCTGCTAATTTTTTTACGCCCTAACAATGAAATGTGCTATTATATAAATAATTAATTGATTTTTAAATATAATCTTTCCGTTTTCAGCGCTGAGCGAACCACCGATCGCCTATGGGTTCGAGAGGCTGCAGAAGCTGGTACCGCGACGCCAAGACGACCCAGAGAAGCTGCCAAAGGAGATAATTCTGAAACGGGCGGCGGACCTTGTTGAGGCGCTGTACAGTATGCCGAGGACAGCGAATGCCTCTGGCATCACCTCGGCGCCACGGAGTCCGGGATCGAGTCACGCGGCCCAACCGCCCACCTCGAGCTCCGCTACGGCCTTTAATTCGTACACCGGCCAGCTGGCCGTCACCGTCCAGGAGAACGGCTCCTCCTCCAAGTGGACGGACGGTTAGTAGTCTTTACTCTCCTCAGAAATTTCGTAAAAGCCGTAATACTAAGTGTTCGAGTCCAAATAAGTGTCCAAGCGATGATCTTACTCTTTTAAAGTACCAAGAATCTTTGCTTTGCTCGATTGCCTTTCAGTGGATGCTTTTATCGTTTGCGACTGCCTCAAATTACTCGAAGCTTCTAATTTCGTTTCGTCTAAAAAACCATGGCTTTAAATTAAAAATAAAAAAAAAACGCGAACCGCAAATCGACGCTGTTCAGGTTTTGACTGACGCGACTTCGTGTCTGACGGGCAGGCTTCTATTTTTAGACGGTGCCTCGGTGACGACGGGCGCGGCGAGCGCGACCAACGGCGCCAGCAACGGCGGCACCGGCGGCACGAGCGGCAGCGGCGGCAGCAACAACAGCGCGAACGTCGACGCCTACCGGCAGAGCAGCAGCGCCAGCCCCCGCGGCGTCGTCTCCAGCGGCGGGGGCGGCTACTGCGGCAGCTCGGCCAGCACACCCCACAGCCACAGCACCAGCGGCAGCTACTCCGTCGCCAATCCGTACACCGGCAGCCCCACGCTCTACACCTCGCGTAAGTACCTAAGCTCGACTCGAGCCTGTTTATAGGATAGTTATGTTAATCGTTAGAGGTAGCGATCGAACTTAACATTTTACGATGGAAATTTCATTTGGTGTTTGTTTCTATGGGTATGATGGATGTTATTTTAAGATTATTTTGCTTGCTGGGCTGTTATCTGTTATCTGTTCGCACAATTTTTACAATTTTACGGTTGGCGTATCGCGAATTTAAGAATAAACTACTTTTAAATGACAAATTTGATGTAAAGCCTGTTAAAACTATTGGAGCTATCTAATAGACTACAGTCTTCACTTATCTACTGTTATGCAGATATTAAATAAGAATTGTAATTATAGATATATTGAAAGTATCATAGTCTAATTAAATGAGAGATGATCGACAATGCCACCTAGAAACTGAGTTCTAGGTTTCATTGCTGCATGCACGCCAAGTACCGTACCCTTTCGCTGGCCGTAACTTATGATTTTTCTTGTGGATTTTTTTTCGTTTTAGCGCACGATCAGTACGGCCTTTTCTATTCGTCCGGGGACAGCAGTGCTTTCGCCCCCGTAGTCCGACCACCGACCACCTCAGTCCCACCGCACTGGTCCACACAGCACCACCTCGCTACGGCTGCCCAGTAAACAATACAAAAAAAAATAACAAAAAAACTCTCACAAGCTCAGTGACAAACTTAAAAGCCTTGCAAATATCAAAGATGACTGTAGAGCCAAAGCGGCCGTCGTTCATGTGTATGTATTGTATGTTTTTATTTATTTAATACCATTTGCACGCCTATACTTGCAGCTTTGCTACTTTCACATATTTTCGCTTGAAAATTATTTTATTGTTATAGTGCGTATTTATAAAATTTTTAATATTTACTTCGTTATTGTCGTTTTTAAGGAGAAGTCAGAATCTTCATTTGCTACTATTCCATCACTTTTAAAGAATACTTCAAAAATTAATACTAAATTTGAAAAATTTGACTTTTCCTTGATAACCAATTTTTTATTAGCAAAGCTAATATTTTCTTATTAACCGTCTAATGTCAGACATAACATTTTTAACATAGATAGTAAGCAAAAATTATGATCCTCGGCAACTAACTAAAATAAACCAACACAGTGGGTATGTTACAGGGCTAGGCGATGTCGTGGGCTCGCCGTTCAACATGAATCCGTTCATGCTGCCGACCTGCAGTCAAGGCTACAACTCTTCGGCCAGTAGTCCACTGCTGTCGTCCTCGAGCGGCAAGTAGTAAGTCTCGACGCCACACCAGCCTCGACGACGTCGACGTGGACAAAGCGATCGCGGTGTAACCCGAAGTTTGATGGACTGGCATCGTCGTTATGGGACTTTTAGAAACTAGCCAACGAACGAAAAGGGAATTTCTCGCACTTGAGTTACGATCCGAAGCTCGTTTGAAGCACGAGATTCGACGGTTGCTTCGACTTCGAATACAGCCTCGTTGTTGCATTGCGCAAAGGACGTGCGAAAAACGCTTTTTTCGTTCGCTGATGAGTGAGCGCACTTAGTGCGTCTTTGGCGAAACAATTTTGACGAGTGCACGAGGGGATGAAAGAGAGCGTGTGAAAAACCGAGCATATCACCTGTTATAGAATTTTATTCGTGTAAGAAAATTCGAGCGAAAAAATATTATAAAAGTGACACCAGTGCAAATTCGGCGGTATATTATTATATATAAATATAAAAACGTTCAGGGCGTGTATTTATACGAGAGGATCTGATTACGCGGATTCTCGGATAGCGTAGCTAAGAAATTTATACATATCTGTGTCGGGATAAAGCGCAGAGAAAATTTACATTGAACCTTTTTCATCCTGTGGCAAATTGTATAAAGTTACGAAGTAATCTCTGAAACGATACAATTGTATAAATAAGCTTCAGACTCCTTATTTACTGAATTTTCGGACAAACAGGGAAAAAAATTGAAACGAAAATAATTGCAACGTAGTACATTGAACATTTTTTTAAAGTAAAAGTAAAAGACGCGTAATTCGTGTTTAAAGCATTTTTTTAACGATGAGTGACTGTTTACCATGAAAATTCCGCGTTGAATATTTTAAGACTCTGCGAACAAGCAGATAAGTTTGAGTTCTAACAGAAATGTAAAAAAAAAAGTATGATAGCCTGTCTTTTTGTATAAATAAAATAAATGCAACGGCAATTCTTGAAAGTAACTTTTGTAGAATAATATTATCACAATAACGTAACACTGAAATAGAGACTATAGTTGGGAGCCTTTCCGATCGCGTTGATTTAATTTACTCGATTTTCCAAATGTATGAAATTGTAGTGCATCAACTTTAAACTGCTCTTCTTTTTGTCGAGAAAAGGAAGTACGTAAGTTTTTATGTTTGAATTCAAAAGGGATCGGGCTTGACGTCGACTGCAGCTGCGCAATGTCGAACGGTGCTTTTCTGAAATAACAAAAAGCGTTGAATCTTTCATAAAGAGCCCGCTCGTCGTCGTCGCAGCCAAGAATTTTACAGCCGAGCAAAAGATGCCACTAGACGGACATATCGCTTATCAATGAGTAACGGACACTCCATAGGATATATACACTATATGACAGTGAGAAAAAGAAATGGATTTTTTCGACGAATATCCCTCTTACGCTCGCGCGTCAATCCCTCTTTTCACCTCTTTGCCTCGTATGGAAAGTTGAGAGAGAGAAAGAGAAAAGTGCACTAACCGATAATCTCGTAGTAAGTTAACGTATTGATGCGTGCGAATATATATATACATATTATATATAAAAAACAAAAAATTGTAACGTGTACATTTCTTTGTAAATATTGTTGCGATGTACAAAAAAGAAAAATGTAAACGGAGCGCGAGTGCGATCAGGGGATCGAGCCGAAGCATCCACTCGCGACGTAAAAAGGTCTAGTGACGACTGTAAAATAATCGTTAATTAATCTATACATAGATGTACATAACCCTTAGAGGCATACCTAGCTTATCTTTTTCTGTAAGAAGCTCGGCGTGAACGTCAGTGTCTTATACTCTGGATCTGAAAGACTACTCACCCGCGAGAGAGAAAACGATGAAAAAACTTTAGAGGCAAGTTCGCTTTGCAAAAATGAAGACGCTGTGAGCTCGCGCGGAGTTTCGATAATGTAAAAAAAAAGTAACGTATAACTGAATCAGATTGTTTGATAAATTGGTCCAAACATGTCTTATACAGAACTTATGAAAGTATACGAGAGAGGAACAAAATAAAAAAAAACGCGGGTCTATTGACCCGACAAAACTTGGAATTCTGTAAGCGAAAATGCGTTGATTCCCGATTTGCATTTCATTCGGATTCGTTTTCCTTTTCAGCTTAGGAATATACCGTAAGGAAAGTCGCTCGCCTGTTTAAGCTACGAACATAATCCATAGAGGTCTTAAGCAACACCGCAACGATTACATTTGTTTTTGCAATGTCTTAGAGAGAGCGTTTCGTTAAGTTTTGTATATTTAAGTTTTTTCTTTCATTGTGAAAATTTTTATTTATCACCGACCTACGCACGCAGGGCAGGCACGTAAGTCCATTTCGAACGCAGGAACTATATTTAAAAAACGAAAAACGAACAAAACTTGTTGATGTATATTAATATAAATGACAATTTTTTGGGAATTAAACATTTTGAATTCATCAAACTTGGTCTTCTTTGATAACTCCTCGTCGCTTCACGAATCCTTTATTTAATTTTTTAAGTATTTCGCCTCCATTTTTTGTATCATTTTAATGTTTAATAATTAAAATATTCTGTAATTTGAAAAATTACTTTTTATTTATTTATTGCGCACAATCATCTTTTGTTTTTTAAAAAACAGTACAAGCTGGTACTATATACACAGATATTAGAAGCAGATGCCACCGGAGACTCACCACCTACAGCCGCAGGCTCGGCCGCCGGTCGCGAACAATCGGCTAATCGATTTGTAAAAAGCACAAACACGCGACGCAATCGGTCGCGCGGCTCTCCATTGTGCTCGGCCAACAAATAGCGAAACAGGATACCGCGGGCTTCCTCTCCTCCCCGGGCCGAGGACCACTTCAGAGCGATTAGTTCACATGGTGTCCCGTTACCGGGGGTCCTCGCGCCCTGTTTGCGTTATTAGATTTGGATTGGCCGCGCGGCACGTGGCGCGCCCATAGGTAAGCGGGCCACGTGGCGCTGCCTTTCTGCGCGGCGGATAAAAAAAAAACACGCACACACCGAGCGAAATTACTTTGACGCGCGTGGACCTTGTGTGCCTTCGTTCTCCTCTCCTTCCTTTTTGTGCGGCCGTCCGCGCGTTTGTTTTTCACCGGCGAGACACGTCGGCGTTATTAATTTGTAATTGCGGAGACGCTGCGACAATCGCCCGGGGCAGTCGGTATAGGCTGATTGGTTTTGTATTATGTCGCGAGTGTAACCCCTCGCTTTGGGTGCGGAATTTTAAAAAAGGAGCTTTTTTAAGTTGGATAATAAAACTGCATTGATGTTCGTTTCTTTTAAAGAAAAAAAAAGTAAAATAAACGGGAAGAAAAAATAAGGGTGCACAATGCTTCTTATTTATTAAAATTGAATTCGTGCCTGTCGGATTTCAAACGTCAAGTTTTCTCTTGTATATACGAGAAGGCATTTCTCTTGAAATTTTTTCGCTTCCCCTTTTAGGAAGTTCGAACCCCCATTAGCCACTAATCCGCCACGGACAATCTGCTTATTTTTTTTCCTCAGACCCGTTGCTAAGAGTTGCTTTTATATGACCCCACGGTTTACTGGCTTATACGAGATAAAAAGTCTTTTAAAGTAAGAGAGCCGCCCGCAAGATCAGTACAGCAAATGTTACTTTTGATATGTAAATGAAAAGAAATGCGTTTAACATCGAACTGAAAATGAATTTTCCCTTTAATTTCAATGGGTAACGTGTCTAGGTATATCGCAGTTACATTTGAATATTGAGCTAAGCTTGACTAAAGAGATTATAGCTTTCCTCAAAGCTCCAATGGTATTTTATTTCAAGCCTCGCAATACAAGGCAATTATTAAAATGTATTAAAAATTATTTAATTCATATCTATCGTACAAAAATATCGCATTTAAAAAGATTTTTAACATTCCGATTAGGGAAAAGTTTCGTTTCACATATCGCAACATCGAATCAACCCAAGTTTTGAATTTTCCCCACTCGAAGCCCGCTCCCCTTCGCTCGAATAAGACAACTCGAACTTAATCCTCGTGGAACTCATCCCGCACACTCGGCGGAAAAATCGCGATAACGTCATTCGCGTCCGATCGTGCCGCTAATGAAGGGTCCTCGCTCGCAGTAGCCGAAAAGGCCGCACCCCCCGTGTCGCGCGCCGTCGCTTCTGCTCGCCGATGGAAAGATGAGCAGCTCCGACTGGGATAGGAGCAATCGGACGGCGATGATGCCCCCCTGACGAGGCCGCGATAAGGATCTCGTGAATTTCGTTTTGTGATGCCGTCGCGCCGCCGCCACCCCTTGTACACTTTCCGAGGGGCGGGAAGGGAGGGGGGCTATTGTGTCGGTGCGCGCGCGACCACCCGCCGGGGCTCGATAAAGCGCATTACCATCTGCTGATTACCGGTGATCTTTATTCGAAGATATTACGTTACTGGCCAAGCGCGTATGTCGGCCCGCCGCGGCCCTTTGTGCCGAGGGCACGCGAAGGGAAGTTTCGCCAGGACGCGACGACTAGTGTTTTGACGGCGAGCTTTCATCTGCGTGGCGTTTGCGTTTTACACCGCTAATTTCGTATGCGCGTGCGGTGAAAAATGAAACTTTTTTTTGCATACTGGGAAGGGTGTAAGGGCTAACTTTTGTTCATTGATGTTTAAATTTTAATTAAAATTGAAGATGACGTTTTTAAAAGTTTTGCCAGCGGGGCTTTCTAAATAAGATAAATATTATTCGTTAAATAAGTAAAATTTAAAGTTAATTTAAATAAAAAATTTTTTATTGTTTAAATAAAAATGAAAAATGTTTATTTCATAAAGCAATATGTATAACTAAAACAGCCACAGCGGGGAATTCCATGTTGAGAAGAGAGGTTGAGTCGGAAAGGTAGGAATCGTCCCAGATCTATGTGCACTACGCGCAGCGTGCTACGAGCGCAATTAGAAGTGCTCAATTACTTAATAAACAATTGGAATTGCAAACTACTTTACATTATTACAAAATAAACTAAATTTTGAAGAAATTCAAATTGATTAGTTAGAAAATTATTCATTTTTCCTGTTTCAGCTTCGACTTGTTGCAAGTGTCTGTTTTTATATTTTTCACGAATTGTTTATTTAAACAAAATCCTAGGTGCATAAACATTTCTCAATAATAACTGCAATTAAAAACAGACTTTTTCCAAAAAGCCGAATAACAGCAATTTCCGCATAAAATCCTGTAGATCATCGATCGATAAAATGAAAATCATCACTACGCTTTTCCTACTAGCTCCAGCACCCCGATTTTTTTTAAATTTTCGGGGGTTAAAAAAATTTGCCAGGTGTGGGATTCGAACCCACGCTCCCAGAGGGAACAGGAGCTTAAATCCCGCGCCTTAGACCGCTCGGCCAACCTGGCCCCATGACGCGCGAAAAAATTTTTGCGCATTTGAGGGATAGTTTAGTCCTTATCTTAGCAGGATCTAAATTTGTTCAACAGAACAAAAATTGGAGTGAATGTCTTTGTAAAAGATGATTTTTAAAGTAGCATATTTAGTTGCTCTTGATTCGTGCTACTGCCCTGCAAGTAGGAGGGCTTCCCTTTTCTATGGGGAATATTCTTCTGTAGTTAAAAAATATGATCAGTAAATGATTTGTTACAATTATAATGAATAATTTAAAGTTTTAGTTATAAATATACTCATTTCTAAGCACAGGCAACGCTACTAATGTTAGTTGTTTAAATAATTGTTTAAATAATTCAGTTTGTTAATAGAAAATTCACAATAGAAAATGCTTATTTCATGGATCAATAACTTTAATTGAATTTACACGTCTCTTACACAGTTATTAACTTTACATTATGCTTTTAACGTACAGAATTAAATAGTGTACAACATAATTTGCATGAAATTTGCAAAACTAACGCAATAAGTTACAGTTTATTTACTTAACGGATTACATTATTAACGACATCTACCATAAATAACAAAGGTTCCAATATTCGAAGTCGATAACGTAGATAGTACGTGGTAACTTACCAATTAAATCGTTACATTGCAGTTATCCGTACTACCGTTACCACACGAGTACACAGTTAATTTAGTTCACGAACTCGCCGCAAGTAAAAGAAATATTTTATTTTAAATTTTCGATTTCGTATTTGCGACTTTGTACGTAAGTTTCATCACTTTGATATTGCTTATTTAAATGCAGTAGTAACTACTGTAAAAGGTGCTGCAAATTCTACTTCGCGTAAGAATAAATAACTAATAAATATTCAATAAATAGACATAAAAAAACACTGAATACAAAAACAGCAAAACGCTTAAATACAAAATATAAATAATAAAGAAATTTTCTACTATAATAATCGAACGTACTAAAAAAAAGTACAACACTTTGGTCCTTATCTATATTTGGTTTAAATGAGTATCTTTTACGCAATACTTATCTTTTATGTAATACTTAAATTCCAACTTGCAAAGGCTGGAATTTTTAAAATATCTGTCTGAGTATCTGGGAGAACATGAGCATAAAGTCTTTTCAGGATACACAGCGGCAACAGTTTCAATACCGATGAATCCATCTCTGATGTAGAATTCGTATTATCTGGATAATGTGAAATGTTTAATCAAATACATATTTAAAAAATTATGAGCTATTTGAGTTAGATTCTTAGACTAATTTAAAAAATACCTGATTCAATATTGTCTAATAATTTTTGAAAAGGAATTGGCTGCAAAACTGAGATGCAATCATCATATGGTCGTCTATTAAATGATTTGGAGTTTTTTACAAATTCTTCAGGAATACCCCATACAAATCGTACTAAGTTGTGCAGTCTTGTTGTGCTCTTAATAATAACGTTATTTGCAAATGCAACCCTTTTTCCATACATAGGAATAATTAACAACTTCTTTATATTTTGGCACTTGGGTAAACATTTTAAGAAACGTCTGGATATTACAGTATTGACTAATTCTAGTTCAGTTAACTTTTCCATTACTGACACACTGTTAAGGATATCAGAACAGCAATCTGCACTTTCAATTTTCTCAAGTCTTAAGCGTTTCAAATTTTTCAGTTCAACAAGGGTAATTGAACCAAACGTATTCAAAAGGTCTGAACATTCACCTAATTCTAAAGATTGCAGTTCTTGTAAAGATTGAAGAACATTCATATTTTTCTTTCCCAAATCCTTAATAGATCTTAGACTCTGAATAAGTAAAAATATTTTTAAAATTATAAACTAATGTAAAATGATTAATTTAAAAGAAAAGTACATTTACCAAATGAGTCAAATTTGAAAATCCTGATAAAAACGACAAATCACCTTCCATTGACATGCTGGATACTCCTCCAAGATGTAATTTCTCTGGATCACTTAAATTTTGAATACTTTCGACATTGATGCTGTCATCTTTGAGTGATAGTGCATTTACTATTTTAAGCTGAGGACAGTTTTTCACGATTTCTTCAAAAACCACTGCAGGGCATGGACACAATTCAATTATACGAAGCGATTTTATTTCTGGAAGTACATTAATAAAAATTCTCCAATCATTGACATCTTCTTCAACAACTAATAGGTGTTCCGTTCCATAGTTTTGCAACATTTTTGCTAAATTATGAGTCAGTTGACTGTTTTTAATGCGAATTGTTTTCCATAAATATTGTTGTTGAGCAATATCTTTCCACACTTTACATACACCCATAGCTATTAACAAATCTTCAAAATTTAAATATTCAAAAATATGTTTAAGTGCTCTGTACGCAGCACAAAAAAATGCCATGGAGTGTGGACATACTAATCTTGACTGTAAATTCATTTTTTTACTGAAAATTGAACAAATTTATACATATTAAGTTATAAATAGTAAAATAACTTTTTAAAAATAGTGTAAAATGTGAGTTATTTACCTTTCATGTTTTGAACTTGATAATGGAGTCGTCTGATTTACAGGTTTCGTGGAAGAAATTTTACGGGAACAATGAGCTATAAGTGGAGAATTACTAATATCTTTCAATTTAGAATCTTCTTGGTTAAGTTTTGTAGAATATGAAGCAGGTACATTTACACTTTGATTAATGTCATGTTCATTTTCATCACTCATTTTTAAAAGATTGTTCAACTCTACCAATATTTCTGGTGGACATTCAAAAGAGCATCTACCTTCTGCAACAGCTTGATTTGTAACATCACCAACCAGCCTTTGTAAATTTAGATCAGGCATATTATTAGTATCTTGGTTGTAATTATTCTGAAAAACATTTATTTTCATTCAATAACGTAACTGTAGTGAGTGTGTAATTTATACTCACCTCTATTGAACTCTTTGAAACTGTAGAAGGCAAATTTGTTAAAACTGGATAAATATTTTTATCTGCAACTTTATACGAATTTGATTCACTATTTTCAAAGAATTTTTGCGTCGATAATATAGGAAGTTTAAAAAAATTGCTTTCTCTGATTTCTTCACTTGTAGAAGTTTCTTTTTGTTCATTTTTAACATAAGCCAAATTAAGAGAATCATTACTATAATTATTCTAGAAAAAATTAACTAAGTTAAATTTAATCAACAATTTATAATATAAATATCATATGATTCTCACCTGTACTGAAATTTCTTCAGTAGCAACAGGTGTCACATTGGGCATGATTAGATTGCTTTTATTTTCCTTATGTTCACTTGAAAGTAACTGTCTGTTTTGTAAAACTTTTTTTGGCGGCAGTTTAATAAATTCACAAAGATCATTCTAAAGTACATAAAAAAAAAATTAATCATATCGATTTCAATATTTATATAATAATTAGTGACTTACATGTAATTCAACCGATTTAGTTACACCCGGCGTGTCAGGGGTAGGTTCTTTTTTCTCTGCTAATTCCTCAATTATTTCCGAAAATTCATTTGATACTAAATAATCTTCGTATTTAGACGTTGTACTACTTTCGAATAAATAGGAATGTTCATTTGAGTTATCTTGAATGGAATTCCCAGATATCGTACTCACAGTATCATCAAGATTGTCCTAAATAAATTGATATTATTTTTTTAATAGTTGGTTTAAAAATGTTTCACTTATAACTTCTGTAAACTTACGCTTAAATCGTTTAAATTTTCGAAATTTTCTTTATCTTCCTCTATAGAGGAATTTTGATATTCATAGCTTTGTGATCTAACAAATTCTTGTGAATTACTTTCAGTAGATTGATATTCACTTTTACTGGCAATACTTGTAACCGTGTCTTCCCGACTTGTGACGTTTAATTTTTTGGAACACATTGGACCGGATATTTCACTTAAATTTGATAATTCAGATTCGTTAATATAAATATCCATTTTTTTCAGATCAGAACTTTCATTTATTTGAGGTATTAAATTTTTGTTTTCATTAAGATTGGAATTATCTAATTCAAGCCAGACATTTTTGGAGTATGAAATAACGATTGAAGGGGATTTTTCTTTCTGAATACAATCACTTGTATCAGATTTTGATATATTATCCTGAAAATAAAATGTGCACATCATTTTTTGTAATTAAGTCAAATTTTATTTATTTATGAAATAAAATTATAGTAATTTACTTTCGAACAAGAAACATGAGGCTTTTTATCAAAATTTTCTTCTTGCAGCGAAATCTGATTAACGTTTTTTAAATTAATATTATCAAATTTTATTTCATTTGAACTCTTGTTTTTCGCAATTTCATTTGTCAATTCGCCTGGGCTACTCAAAAAATACTGTTTGTTTGTTAAATCACTTGGTAAGCTTAGAGTTTTTATTGATTCTGCTATGGTTTTCATACAGTTAATGTCGTCCTTAAAAATACAAATTAATTCAATATAAGAAATATTTGTCAATTATTTATATATGTAAAACTTACTTTAAAGTCGCTGACACTGGTTTCTTTATTGGGCAGGAATTGTTTGGACTGCTTAAAACTAGCAGTGGTAAAAGAAAATGTGTTTCCTTCAGTATTCACAAGATACGTATTTTCTGCAGAATCACTATAAAATGAATCCGAGTAATTATACAGTCTTTGATCAACTTTTTTAATACCTCCAACTAGTGAAGCTTTATCGTCATTAAAGCTATCCTAAAAGATGATTATTTATTAAATTTAGTTATTAAACTTAATTACAGTTTCATTCGGATTTAAAATTTTTATGACTTACTTTTATATCAGCCATATCATTAGTTTCTGTTTCTGAAGTCTGAAATTCATTTACAATAACTTCTTCATGTAATGGTATTGACAAATTTTCAGGTGAGCTTATAGTTTTGCTTTCAGTTACAGTAGCTGTGGTAGAAATTAATGAACTTAAAGTTGTTTCAATTGAAATTAGACTTTCAGATACAGTTTCCTTTGTCACATTTGCTGAAGATGAGGCAAGTTCAGCACCGCTGGAACTTTGAGATAACGTAGCTGATGAACTTAATGTTGCAGATGAAAGACCTTCTGAATTAGAAGTTTGACTTGTAGATATTGCAGAATCCGATGAAACTGTTAAACTGTCAGTTGAAGTTACACTTAATGTTGTAGATAGTGTGGTCTGTGATATATTCCGTGTAATTTCCATTGAGGTATCAATGCTATTTGCTTGATTAACATTACTCTAAAATAACATTAAGTATTAAAAATATTTTTTACATTTTAAAATTAAAAGAAAAGTAATTTATTTGACCAAACTAACTTGTAAAGTACTATTAGCAGTCAAATTATCAGCATCAGATTTTTTACATGAATTTGTTCTTTCACTTATTGCACTCACTTTTGAAGGAATGGTCAAAGATGACGAACTTTTCGGTAGTGCTAGTGCATCTGATTTTAAATCACTTAGAACTTCAATTCCACTGTCAATGCTTCTTGTTTGTTCGGAATTACTCTAAAATAATATAAAAATATTTTTAAAATGAAACAAATTAATTTATTTTATTAAACTCACTTTTAAATTATTACTAGCAGTTACACTGACAGAATCAGCTTTGTGTTGTGGATTCATTTTTTCATCTATTGCACTCACTTTCATATTAGGATCTGACGTTGTTATGGAACTTTCTAGGGCAGAATCTTTATTCGAATTAAAATCCGTTGATATTTCTACGTTAGTGTCAATGTTTTTTATGCAATCAAGATTAATCTAAAATAATATAAATTTAAAATACCTTTTATGTAATTAAATGAAGAAATTTTTTTAATGAAACCAACCTGTGCTTTTTTTTCAATAGTCAAATGTTCATCTGTTTCACCTACTTCTGTAATTTCTGACAAAATTGTTGAACTTTCAGGTTCTACAATTTCAAATGATTTTAAATCATTTGTTACTGTAACTGTACTTTCAACACTTTTAGTGTATTCAAGGTTACTCTAAAATAATATAAATTAAAATTTTTTTACATTTTAAAATTAAGTAATTGAATTTACATTATGAAACTTACTAAGATGTCATCCGTTGTCGAATCACAAGTATCTGCATTTTGCAAATTGGGTTTTTCACCTACTTCTATTTGACTTTCTTTCGCAAGATTTAACGAACTTTCCGGTACACAAATTTCATCTGACTTTAAATCATTTGATATTTCCATTACACTGTCTATAATTTCTGTGCAACTATGATTACTCTAAAACGAATTAAAATTCAAATATCTTGTACTCAATGTAATCAAAGGAATTTATTTGATTATCCTACCTGTGAAGTTTCTTCAGTAAGCAAATTTTCAGTGTAAGCTTCTTTTAATGATTTTGTTTTTTTATCAGTTCCACTTACTTTTGTAATGTCCGATGAAATAGTCAAATTTTCCACTAATGATACATTATAAGGTTTTGAATTATTTGATAATTCAACTATATTATCAATGCTTTCTGAGGAACCATCATTACTCTAAAACAAATTAAAATTCAAATACTTTGTACATAGTATAATCAAAGGAATTTATTTGCTTATCCTACCTGTGAAGTTTTTTCAATAACTGAATTTTCAATGTCTTCTTCTTTTAGTGATTTTGTTTTTTCATCAGATATACTTACTGCACAAGTATCTGTTGAAGTTTTCGAATTTTCCACTAATAATTCATTACCTGATTTTGAATTATTTGACATTTCAACTACACTGTCAATACTTTCCGTACACTCAGGATTACTCTAAAATAAATTTATAATACCTTTTATGTGGCATAAATAGTCAAGGAATTTTATTTGATTAAACGTACCTGTGGAGTTTCTTCTACAATCCAATTTTCAGTTTCAGTTTCTTTTAGTGAATTTGTTTTTTCGTCAATTTCACTAATTGTCACAACATCTGATGAAGTTAACGACCTTTTTGGCACATCTAAGTTTATAGCATTTGAAATTTCAACTTCAGAGTCATTGCTTCTTATACAATCAAAATTATTCTAAAATAATATAAATTTAAAATAACTGTTATGAAGCACAATTAAATGTAGAAGTTTGTTTAATTAAACTAACCTGCGATTCTTTTTCAGTAGTTAAATTTTCTGTCTTGACTAAGTCTTGACAGACTTGTGATGATTTTTTTTCTTCACATCCGTTGATTTCTGCAGTTTCACTATTTTTAATCAAAGTTTCTGAGATAAACATTTTTTCAGAAAATGATGAGTTTAATTCTTCTAAGTTGTTCTCTGGTACTGACTCTAATTCTAATTTGTACTCGGATTCGTTTGAATTATCAGAATATTCATTTAATTTCCGCTGAAAGAAACAAATATTAGAAGTGGTAAAATTAGGAAAAACAAAATTACTGATTTTGCAACACTAACTTCCAAGTCACTTAGTTCACATTCTTTATTAGAATCAACTTCTTCAATAATATTAAATGAAGAACTTTTTATTTCTTTATCCAAATGATTACCTAAATCAATACTTTTGAAGGATTCAATTTCAGAATTTTCAGCTGTACGATAAATATCAGACTAAAATAATTTAAAAAAAATTAATAATTACTATTTTACAATTTATTGACCATTAACTAATCATTAGTGACTTACTGTTATAAAGCTTGGATTGACATTTTTGAAATTACACTCGTCATTTGGCATATTCCTATTTTCATTGTCATTTTGAGTATTAAACTGACTTTGTATTTCAGAATTTAACTTTTCTACATTTGGTGAGGTTTTTTGGCTTGATGTTTTTTCATTCGATAAGTTTTCATCATTATCTAATTGTGCAGTTTCGTTCGGTCTTTCAGTCAAATTCCTTTCTTTTATCATGATATCACATTCCGCAACAGTTATATCAACTTGATTTACTGAAGTTTTTTGGTTGGCCATATCTTGTAATGTAGTTTCGTGGTTATTGGTTTCATCAAGTGTACTTTCCTAGAGGAAAACAAACCATAATTATTTGTTTGTAAATAATGATTTTTTTAATTACTTAGACATTTTTGGAGCAACCTCTTGAAGGTGAGAGTTACTTATACTTGTATCTTCAGTACTTTCTGCAAAATCAGATTTCTGTTCTGAATTATTTAAAGATATATTAGTATCTTCTTGAGAAGAATTTTTGTGCTGACTAGAAGATTTTTGAGATTTTGTTCTAGATTTATTTGGAAAAACCTTTGTTTTGAAAACAGAATCTGTCTGAAAAATAATTTTTGTATCCTTTTAATTCTTGTAACATTGTTGGATAACCTTTTGTATAACTTTTTGTATTTTACTTACAAATGAATTTCGGACAATTTCTTTTGTATCATCATTAATGCCTATAGGTCTTTGTAAATAAATAAAGTTGTCTTCTGTTAACTGTTCGTCATTAGAAACTATTAAAAACAATTATTTAAATAAACAAAGTAAATAAATAAAGGATGTAATAATTTGTTTAAGTAAAAATACGAACGTATTTCAGACATTTCTTTGCGAGTCCTGAATTTTTTTCCTTCTGGTGAATAGTAGTATGTATCAGCTTTTTTAACCTTTGTATTTTTATCATTCTTAGACCGATAAACAACTTCGCGTATCCAACCATACTTGAAAGGTTCAAGATAAATAGGATCGTTTATATCGTGCTTCGTCTGTCGTGGTCGCTTCGCAGGTGAACTGATTGAAACAATACTTTCTTTCTCACGTATTGAAAGGTTGTCGTTGCTAGATTGCCGTTTAATAGATTTCTTTTTTTTTGTACTCGATGTTTTTTCTTTAATGTCAACTGAAAAGAAACAAAATCTCATGTATCTGAAGTAAAAAAAATTTTGAAGCAGTAGGAAGTTAAATGTAGCTGTTAATAAGAGAGTGAATAAAAAAGAAATTTGTAATCTCTACAATCCTGCTGTTGACTTTTCTTTTTTAATAAATCAATTTTTCATTCTTAACTGTTTGCCAAACTTGAGCTTTCTACTGCTTCAACATTTTATTTTGTTTCAGGTTTATTTATTTATTTTTTGTTACCTAAAGATTCTGTTGATTTTTTAACTTGCAAAGGTAACTCTTTTAATTTTCCTTTCTTTGAAGATTTCTTTTTCTCTCTTGAAGAAGTCTTTTGTTCTTTTACTTCCTCAAATCCTTTTGTTTTGTTAGATTTCTTGTCTAATGGCTCTTTCTTTGAGTTTTTCTTCTTGAGTTCTTTATCATGGTCCTCTGAAATTTCTTTCCTTTTTGACCGTTTTTTGGACTTTCCCTTTTTTTTAGAAGTACTTTTACTAGGTTCTGTATCTTGATTAGTGTTGATATCATGCATAGTAGATGTACTGGGTACTGGTTCTTTTATTTCAATTTGTGACTTTGCTATTTTTTCTGCAATTTGGTCAACTGACATCTTTGACCTTTTAGACGGTTTTATTTTAACTTTCTGATCAACCTTATCAATGCCATTCTCGATAATTTGTGTTTTTTCTATCGTGCGCTTTTCAGGGATTGATCTTTTTATAAATGTAATTTCTTGTTTTTCATCGTCTAAGGCAACATCATGCTTTTCATAGTTAAATGGTGGAGCCCCTAGTGGTAACACAATATTTTCTGAAGGTAACAGAACATTGGCTTGAGAGAGCACAATTTGTTCTTGAGACAATGCACAAATATTTTCTTCCGGCAATTCTATAGGTTCTTGAGGCAAAGTTTCAGAATAATTCAATAATTCATAGGCAGGTTCACCATACTGAAGTAAAAGATTTCGTAAAATCGGTGATATTATGCTGGGTTTGGATGAATCTACTATATGCTGGTCAAGTGACTCCATGGGAAGTAGAATAGATTCATCAATGGGTATCATAAACAAATTGGACTGAGACATTTTAACTGATGTATGTCTCTTCTCTTGAATCTAAACAATATATTAAATTATTAAACTATTATTTTTTAAAATAAATAAATAAATATATAGATTTGACTTAAGTTTCGACCGCGCATGATGCTTTACATACAAATTTAAATCCGCTTGAATTAAAAAATGACGTAGAAAAATTAACGGATGTTTACATCTGAATGAAATTGCGCGATCACAGAGATTGCGCTGTCTAAATTTTAATCTTAGATTAGCTAATTATATATTGGTGGAGGAGTGGACGAGACTCATTTTTCTCTCCGTTCATTATATATTATACGATGGGAGCGCGTGCTTCTATTACTCAGTTGACGTTTATTGCAGCATCTTTTGTGCAGAAAAAAAATCACCATTCGATAATTAAAAGAACTTTGTCTCGTATAATTTTAACCCTTTGGTAAATTGAATTTGAAACGATGTAACGAAGCTTGAACTAGAATCACTATTTTTTGTTTTGACAATTTGCATTATTTTCAAATGAAATTTGTAAAAGATACATGTTGTTCTATGAAACGCTTTATCGTAATTCAAGAGGTATCTTACTAATTA
The DNA here is from genome assembly GCA_900480045.1 of Eurytoma adleriae. NCBI lineage: Eukaryota > Metazoa > Arthropoda > Insecta > Hymenoptera > Eurytomidae > Eurytoma > Eurytoma adleriae. The sequence continues at coordinate 317,432 of UXGC01000092.1, forward strand.
TAAAAACAATGACTCCATCCAATTGATACTCCTTTCACATTCGCTTATTCAAATGCAAGCACGATTTACAATATTAACGTGAACTTCAGAATTATTATGACTTTATCACGTGCTCGTGGTGCTCGCATATTCGTCCGAAAAAAATGTTGCCTCCTAGGCGAGACGACATACGAGCGCGAGGCCAATCGTTCGTTCCCGCTCTAACACTTATGACATTCCGCGAATCGAGTTGCAGCCGCGAATTAACATGAAATCCCATACGGCTTTTCTAATTTATCTAAAACGCAGATTCGCGCGCTCACAAAGCCCGAGAGCCTCGTCATTTCGCTCGGGAGGTAACTTAATCCCGCGCCTTCCACTTTCGCGTGAAACAAACGTAAAACCGCGCCGATTTATCGCTAATTTCGTCTCGTAAAGATCCTCGAGACCCGTTGTTCCCTTCGCTTATGCGCGAAACGCTACACCTAATTCTCGTTATATTATTTGTGATTCAAGGTGTTCATTATAGCTGCCACGTGAATTCTGAAATTCCGAGTTTTGCGACACTTTTATAAAGTTTCATTTTTTATTAGCGAAGTGAAACAATATTTCAAAAGAGAAAAATTTTATATGTTTAATGATTCAATTTTAGCATAAAGTGATGTAAGTAAGATAAATTTAAGTTTAAGACAATTATTGTCAAAATTTAGTTATTTCTTGTAGTATGAATTCTAATTTTAAAATTATAAATTGATTAAAATTAATGATAGAACTGTGCAAAACCTTTCAAAAGATAATAAGATTGTGGGGACTGTAAGTGATCATACTTGAATGTATGCACCTTATGGCGTTTTTATGGGCTGTCATGGAGAGCATCCCTATCTACATTCAAGAGAGTACTATTATCTTGATTACATCAAAGAGACTATTAATATTTTATGAATCTTTTTAATCCGCTTATTGCATCTTTGTTGCCTTCCAATATTAAATAAAACTTTTATTTTAATCGGAATAAATATGTAAGTTTTATAAAACTGTAACTTATTCTAAACTTACAATGATTACAGATGGAATTGTCCCAGTTTGTTTTTATGTAGTATCTTGCCACATATGAACTGCTTATAAGTAGTATCTGCAATATTAAATTGTTATTAATACTTATTCAAACATTATAATAACATTATATAATGAAATGAATTACAAATTTTCTTGTATCAAAGAACTTACGTACACTATTTTTAATTTCTTCTGAATATTAGCTCAGAATACAGAGAAGATTCATTGACACCTACATGATTGCAGAAATTGAAACTGGTAAAATCTTTTCAAAGATTCAGTCAATTCTAGAAATACACAAAAATCATGAATATAAACATTGTTAAAGTAAAACTTAATCCTTAAAAATATTTGACAAGTAATTATTTTCACTACTCTATATGATGTTCATTAATTATTTATAATTTTCCTAGTCGATTATAACATTGCTTACAGATTCAGTTCATTAAACATTGTTAAATCAAAAAGTAATCTTCAAAATGTTTGACAAGTCATTATTCTTACAGCTCTATGCGATATTTGTTTTATATTTATAATGTTGCATAAATTTGTTTATTAAACAACAAATAAATTAGTAATTTACAAATTTCAATAAAAAAATAAAAAGTTACAGTATCAATTATAACTTAACTCATGTGTCACTTTAAATAAATCAAGAGTTTGATTAATTTTAGATACATAATTAAAATGTTTTCAAGACAAAAAGGGTATGTATTAAACGTAAATACCTTACATAATACATACAAAGGACTATTGTAGTTTCTTTACATACTTTTCACAATACATATATGCAAAGAACAGAATTCTAGCTTAACGTATTTTACGCATGAATAACGTATTTTGGTCATATTTCAAATTTAGTCATATCAAACAAAAAACTATTCATACCTGCTATGAATGTCGCCTACAACCATCTAAGTTCCACAAGGAAGAAAATATGTCGCAGCGAAGCTTTGGCCCAGATCGTGACACAGTCACGATGCTGCTGCAGATAGGTATACGTCCAACGTCGGTCTCGATCCTACACCTACACCAAGCACCAAGAGCAATCCGTAGCTTAGAGCCAAAATGTCACAGATTTTTCGATATTTGCATCTTTACGTACCCAAGAGAAGAAAAAACGTCGATGCCGATCGTCCGCGCAATGCACGCGAGTCCGTACCGGCGCCTACCGAGAAGGAAGTGAGTGGTGGGGGGAGAGGGAATCAGTCGCGGTTGCGACGTTGCGCGCGCGCACTCGCGAGTCGTCGCGATCAGACAAAGAGGACATTGACGGCGCCGCGGAGCAGGTCCGTTCGACTTCGACACCAAATCATTATATTGTGGAGTATGGACCGACTAAAAGTCTTTCGAGGACTGCACGAAGGTAATGATTCATCGATTGTTACTTAATTCCAATGTTTTTTTCAATACATTTGGGGGTAAATTGGAGCAATAAAGCAGAGGCTGAGGGATTTTTGTTGGAGTCTGTTGACTGTTGGGGCACTTGGGCATATCATACTGCAAATTGGCGAGTAAATTTACTTAATTTGTGACGGCTCGCGGTATTAAAGCGGTAAATTGATGAAAGAATAAACCAGTTATCGCAAATTTATGCATCAGAATTCAGAAGTTGAATATCTCGCGGATTTTGGCCAACTTGAGGGCAGGGAGGAAAATGGTGGCGGGACCGCGGCCCTTATATATAGGGGAGAATTCTTGGAAACGACCCTTAGGATTTTGCAATTTTTAAATTTAAAAAAATTTTTTTATTTCTATTGCTCTAACAATCAATGCATTTCGATATAAAAAGTATTGTTTCTTTTAAATGAAGTTAAATGCGAATTGCAAATTTTATTAAGTTATGTATATATACTGAATGCATATAGGTAGTCAGTGGGCGGCCGGCGCATAGAAGTAGGAAATTCTCCTCGAAATTCGCTCAGGGCAGCAGTCGGCCATGGCATTTCGACCCGAGCGGAGGATCAAGGGAGCTCGAAATCAAGTTCGGAAGACTGCATAAAGGTAATAATTCATCGAATGTTAATTAATTATAACGATTTTTTAGAGATATTCGGATGCAAATTCAAACATTAAGCGAAGTACCTTACGAAACTTGTAGAAGTCTACTGGGCATAATATTGCAAATTGTCCATCAGTAATTTTGTAGTTTGGGTTTTATGATATTAAAGCGAAAATTTTTAAAAAAGTAAATCCATAATCATTGGTTTATGCAACAATGAGTTGAATATGTCGCAGATTTTGTCGGGGGAAGAAAATGGCGGCGAGGGTAGGGGTGACTTCTTAGAAACGACCGATAGAGGTAATAACTTAATTACAATGATTTTCGGCAGTATGGGAGTCTATTGTCTATTGGGCATAAATTGAATAAATATATATGCGAATGCATAATATTAATACATAAATTATCAAACGAATAAACTAATATCATTAAATTGTATGATAGGGTGCAGGTCAATATCTTGCGAATTTTATTGAATAATCTGAACAAAGAAAAAAAGGGGGAGGGAAAAGAGATAATTCTTACTAGAAATGCATGTGAGAATTTTGTTAAATTAAAATTTTTTTACTTATATTATTTACATGTTTATACAGAAACGCTGTACCTGATCTTGCTCCTCGTTTTGAAATTGCTACTTTATAGAAGTGCATCAGTACAATGAATTCAAAGGTAATAATTTATATCATAAACAGTTGTAATTTTTTTTAAATGTTTTGCAATACATTTGACTAATGAGCATTGTGTGACACGGGTATGGGTACATGTTAGGTATCATTGCAATTTGGCAAACAAATGTATAAATACACAAAGGTTTGAGGTATTAAAGAAATAAATTGTTGTACTAATAAATTGTATGTCAATAAGTAGAATATCTCATGAATCTTTAATCATGACATTTGGTGAAAAAAGAAAGTAGAGGATAGGGGAGTATCGGCTATCAACATTTTGTTGATGTTTCACTTACATTGTTTTCTAATTACAGGAATACTGTATAATCAATACTGCATCAATCGATATCGATGGGGATCAACAAAGTATTTCATCATTATCATGGAGTGAACCTTTTGGAGTGAATCTTTTTCTCATAAAGGTAATCCATTTTGATTAATTACAATAATTCTGATGAACTTTTTATAATATTTGAGTTTTTCATAAATTTGTTTTGTACTTTAGTTATAGGAATGTTTAGATGACCAGTATTTTAATCATTCCAGGAATTTGTGATGCGGAGTACTTCCCTGTTATCCTAAAACAAGTTAATGTTCATGAAGTCATACTAAAAGATGCCATGCGTATGTTCTGATTTCCTTCTCATGCGGCCATCAATAATGCAATACAAAACAAGGTTTGTGCAAATTTATTAACAATAAATTATCAGATGTATATATATTTATTATACAATGAATGTGTACATTTATGTTACAGAAACATTTAAGTGATCGTTCTCTAAATATTGAGGAGATTTTGGCGGCAACAATATGTTGGTACAGGGTATCCACAACATTTTGAGCCCATTTATTCTTGTATAAATGAGCGTGCATGCAAGCGTGCTCCAGAGATTGCAAGCATTCTTAAGAGTGACACATTTTACATTTCGAGAAATGTGTTAAGTAAACGGAGCCGCGTAAGTCACTTGGCTTGGCTGGCAGCCGTAACTTGCCACATTACCTTTCCATTACTAGCGTTAATTCCTGCCCATCTCGATGTTTTGTATTACTCGGACTGTTAACACCGTCATTTTCTATGCTAGTTAATTTAAATTTTTTAAGCTTATTTATAGATTAACATATTTATCCAAGACTTAAAATTTTACTTAAGTTTGCATTCAAATCATTTCAACGATTGAACGTGCGCCGCAGTCGATTTAAAGGTTTATAAGACCCATAGAAATATAGCTTTAAATAAAATGAATCAAAAGAATCACAAGCCTTTCCAACATCTCTGAACGATTCATTTTTTTTAATCGCTAGCTAAAAATAAAATTTAAATCTCATATCTTACATGTTTTATTAAATAATAATTTCAATAAAAATCGCTAAAAATACCCGCGTAAATGAACTTTGCATAATAATGTACTGTAAAAATCTTGAAGATAAATTTAAACACTCCGCCGGCGAAAAATAAAGTAACCGGAAATTCCGACTCGATAAATTTTGACCAGAATATCGAGGTTCAAGCGGGCCACCTCCGAAAACGAAAAACTCGGAGCGAAATTAGCGGAGGCAAGGAACAATCGGGCGACAGAGAGGAGCGGCTCCGGCGTCTGTCCTCGTATTTTCGGCTCGGCTCGGGGAGGACGAGCGAGGCCACACAGGCGCGCAGCGGCAGCCACTTCTTTCGGGTGATTTGTAATTATTGCCGAGCGCGCGCGCGCGAATACTACACGCGGACCGCGGTAGTCGCCACGAAAGGTAGAATGAAAAAAGTTCAGCCGGCTCTCCTTAACGGCGCTCGAGTTTACGATCGCTCGCGGCGCCAGCGGGGTAATCGCGCGCGCTTCTCGTGTTTTCGTCGGCGATCGATCGATCGAGTGCATTAATGAGATGAATGATTTATTTCGAGGGATTTTAAGTGATTTTACGGTAATTAACGCAGTTGTCGTTATATCAGAACTTCATCTATTTTACGGTATAATAAGTATTTTTATGATAGCATTGATTAAATAAAATACAAATTAATATTAAAAAAATATTAATAATAAAATTGTGCTCAGGTACCTTTTAAAAATAATTTCTGTTCGTTTTTTAGTCTTGCAAAAGAGTATTTTTAAAATTCATTTAATTGCTCATCAAGTAAACAGCGAAAGAAAAAAAATTAAAGAGAATTATGCACCCATGAAGGAACTGACACATATAATGTCGCGCCTTTTAAAGAAATTCGTGACACGCGCACCCACTTATCCTACAGAGTCCTGCATAAGACAAGATTCTCGTCGCGACCGCAACAAGCATCTGCCTTTCACACATTAAAAAATGCTGCGTCCCGCAATTAACTTGGAAAAAATAAACGAAGTGTATAAGATACTTGCGTTTTTTTTTGCTTCGCGCAAAAATTTGACCTTTTCAAGTAATCGCGATAAAGTTAATATTAAAAAGATATTTATTTAATAAAAAAAAGAAACATTTCCTGTAGGTTTCGTAAAATAATTTTTAAGTAAATTTCAAACATCAAAAGTGAAGTAAATAATCCAGCCTTTAACCTAAGGTTTCGACATCTTTTCGCAAGAAATGTAAATACCTGGCGCCAGCCTCTCGGTTTATCGTGTCGATTTAAAAAAAATTTAATTAAATAAGAAGCGAACGTTGGAAAAAAACCGAACAGATGCGTGTTCACACGCACGTTAGCGGCAGCGCAGTTATGCCATTCCGGAAATGCTGGAATGCCGCTGCGGCGCCAAGGCTGTGACCGGCACGCGCTCTCGCTGCGCTGCTGCATGCCCGCAAATCAATTCGCGTCTTTTCACGCCGCGAGATGACCGAACTGGGAGGCGACACTCCTTTCTCGCTCGCGATTTCTGAAACGAGTTCGCGAACCCTGAAAACATCTCGAGTTTTCTCTCGAATTTCTGGTAAATCGGATTGTAGTTCCTTACCTGAGTTATCGCTTTTGTATTGAGCTTTGTTGTAATAATTGGACTTTTTCAAGTTTTGCATGTATACAATGCATTGTATGAAAGTTCAATCACACTATGGTATACGTGTTAATAAAGAAAAAAAAAGTACGTGCTTACGTAATTCTTTATTTGCATAAGTTTTTAGAACAATTCACTTCGTTGTGAAATTGAAATTACAATTTTCTTTGAAATGTTATATTTTATGAATATCTGTTTACTCTAGTCAATAATATAAAGCGCAAAAGTTACTCAAGTATAATATATCGTTGCATTAATTTATTGACTTTACACATGGACTCACGTTACGTGTTTTCAGTGAAAGTAAAACGTTAGTAAAATGAGCACGTATTTTGCGCAAATAGTCAAATCGTTAATTTTTAGTATAAGTTCCAATCAGTTTTATCAATGGACAATCAATTGAGGGCACAATTTGTAACAACTCTTCTGTTACACGCGCTTGCATATTTTTTCTGTACAATTTTTATCGCCTTCTTACTCGCATAAACAAGTACGAGCCATACCCGCAACAAATATCTTCGGCTCCCCACGGTTATTAAGAGACATTAATTTCACGAAAAATCCATTGTTCTTCTCGACTCATTCGTTAAAGCGACCGTTCGGTATCGACCTCGGAAATCTCACATGCCAATATATGGATGTCCCTTCTTCCTTTTTTTAAATATTATATTCCAGAAAATATATATCCCCTTAATAATCGAGCGAGTCGGCGCATCTCCGTCCAGCGTACAAACGAGTGTAGAAGGACCGAGAAGAGAGAAACGTACGTTGGGTAGACGGGGAGTAGCGCGTGGGTGTAGATGCAATCGGAGATTACTCGTTAGCCGAGAGTCGCGTGGCCTGTTCCCCACTGCTCCTGTCTCCGCGCGTACAAGGCCCGCGCGCACACTGATCTCCTTATATACGTCTTCGCGCGGCGTGGCGCGTTATACCGGATCTGATTTCTTTGATCTGATTTTGGCTGGTACCTTTTTTTTCGTAGGGAGGGGAAGAGGCGCATGGCTAACGAGATTCGCACACGGCTCGTTTGATATATATGCATTCGGCGTTGAAAGGTTTCGTGAAATGTATATCGAGACGAATTAAAATGTGCGCTTACGCTGTGTTTGCAAGTTTTTTTTTCTTTTCTGGTTGAAGCTCACCTTCTGCGGTGTAAATTCCAAAAGAATTCCATTCAGAGTAAAGAATTGCAGTTTAAAAATAAAATACAACCAATTATATTTTTAACAGAAATGTAATTTATTTATACATTTTTTCCAAAATTTTTTATTTGAAATTTTTCATACATAATTCTTAAAGCTTACAAATGTAACTGCACTTCAAAACAATACTATTACTAAACTTCCGGAGAAATAGTCTACGATATACTATATCAAATGTAACTTTGCTCACGCAACACGCAAATCTACTCTACTAATTCTCGGACAATTCATTCCTCGCGTTTTCTTATCTTATCGTTTGCCGATCGAAAAAATAGAAACGAGACTATTATTTAAAGGCCCTTTGGTAAAACATACACAACAGTCTATCAAGGCTTATCGGCTAAAGCACGTCCCTTATCAAAGCTCCAATGCCACTGCAGGTGAATGACATAAAGGAAGCCGCCGTATCGCGAGGCTTATTCAAACGCATTCGTGCGCCGAGCTGTTTATCGCGAATCGGTAGGGGTTTCAAGAAAGCGCTATTGTCATAGATACTGGAATAAAGATTTCACATTTTATAATTCATTTTAATTTAGTGCGAAGGATATAGAAGGAAAATAAATTAAAATTTCTCTTTTATTAAAATATAGTGCTTGGGAAAATAAATGTGTCTTTTAGACTCAATTTATTTTATTTCCGTTTAGTTATATTTCAATTATTTTTATTGATTCTAACCAACATATTTATTACGATTCAATATTTTCCATCATTCAGTTTCAATACTACCTAAAATATTTTCGAACGAAGCCGCAAGCGCCAGCATTAAACTGAGAGACCCACATATATTTCACACATCAAAGGCTGAACGCCTTCCCCTTCCAAGTCAAAATCGAGGGTCTCGCTTTCCAGTCTCTTCACCGCCACAAATCACCCTTCTATTACGTCGAAACGAGAGAGAATAAAACCACGAGATTTACAAAAAAAAGGTTCCTTTCTTGCGCTCGAAGTGCCAGCGGGTTGTGCAAGCCTGCACCGGGAAGGCACGGCTGTTCGGTCAATAACGGTGTACACGTAACTTCAAGCGTTCGAGGATGAAGTGCTTCTGTGTCACCGAGAGGCTGCCGCTCGTTAATCCCCCCTGGGGGAGGCGAGGGCGGCGGCTTCCCGACGGTCCATCAGGGACCGTCGATGACCCAGCGAACAAGAGAAAGAGAAGCCTGGCTAGATGCCAAAGTCGAATTATCCTAACGAGTGACGGAGAGAGATCGCGGCCGCGATGAAAGCGAGATGGAGATGCAGGCAGTCCAGACTGAGTGTACCGCGTGCGGCAAAAGGTCATTTGTGTGATAATCCGATTTATAGGACGCGTGAACGATGTGGTCGCTGACAGTTTCTATTCGCAGTTAAAATTGAGTACCAATAATAGCAAATGTGGTAGAATAATATTTTAAGCATTTATTGTCGTTATTGTATTAAAAGCAGTTACTTTTTATGGATATTAAAATTATTTTGCGAAAAAAATTGATTTCAAAACAAAATTGTTCAGCTAGTGCAACAGAAGGAACGGCGTAGAGCTAAAAAAAGAGTAGACAGATAGGGCGGGTCAAAGAAAGAAAGAGGTCCAATAGATAGGAGTTACGTCTGTAGACAAGCTAGAAGCAAACGAGAAAAAGGATATCCGATGTTAACCGTTGCCAGGTTTTTCGCTGTCGACTCTGTCGCTGCGCAGTGTGCGCAAATGGAATGTCAGTATAAAATTCATTGATCCAAATAATCGTTGTTTAATTAATAGATCAATTAATCGAATTATAAATAATAAGTTATTTCTAAACGTAAACTTTTTATTCAAATTAATTTGGAAATTATTAAACAAAATATAATTTCCAATGATAATTATTCAATCGTAGTATGTAGTGTCAATAGATTATAGATACACGTAGTGTTTTGTGGAATCCACTTAAAATTGAGAATCCCTGCTGTGAATCAATAGGTCCAACTATATTCTTGCTTTTCAGTCAAAAGTTTCAAATCAAACATTTTTTCCGGTTGAATGAAAACGTATGGGTTTCCAAAAACAAGCTTGATTGACTTACGCGATTATTTATAGTAACTATAAAAATAATCGTTTATAAAAAGTATATAATTTTATTTTTATTGCACTAAAATTAAAATGCCACACACACGCTTCGTAAAATGCAAATTTTATAATTTATAATATTGAAAATGAAAATTTAAGAAAAGTCATAGCACTCAACCGGCTCTCAATCATATTTTCATCGACCGAATCGATAGTAATGTACGTAGCATCTTTCAAAAAGACCGAAAAATCCAGATAAGCATCGCGGCAGCCTTAAGGAATTACTCTTCTTTCTCTCTGCGTGTCTTCGTCGGAAGGCGAAGACGGAAAGGCAGTAAGACGTTTTCTTTTTTGTGGTCGGCCCGAGGAGATGGCTGATAAAATTTTCCAACCCCTTTCCAACGCCGTCGGCAGGAAATTTCACGGGTCTCATTCGATTTTCGACGTCTAAGTTCAGTTCCTCCCGACGGCGACGCACATTCCTCGGCTAATTATCGGCATTCCTTATTATCGAAGATTCCGTTTGAGCAGACGCAGACTCTTTTCACCTTTTTCTTTTCGTCTCGTGATAAGTACTCGACGGTAACGCTATAAATGTGCTTCGGCATGATAATGAACAGTTTGATATCATCAATAATATCTGCAATCTAAAATATACAAGATTTTTATTAATAATTTGTAAAAAATAATTAATTTCTCTCAATGACGAAAAAAAGAATGTCAGTAATTTCTGATAGACTAGTGTTCAATAGGATACTTGAAGAAGCAACGGACGATTCCTAAAAACCATTCGACCTACGTGCCTCGACTCCTCGCTGTCTTTGTTTGTTCTCATCCGAAAGCCTCTTTAGCAATGCAATAAAGCACTCGAAATTTACGTGAGCTCGCATTCCCATGGGCCGATCTACTATTTTCCTTATTTACGTCCCTTCGGCACCTGCGACCCATTCAAAAGCGCCGGTAGCCGATAAGCGCGCTGCGCTATCGCCTCGTTGATTTCCCGCGCGCCGTACACCCATCCCGGGAAACGATTTGGTTGGTAATCGCGAGATTACGCGGACGGACGAATAGCCGTCGGCGCGGCGCATACCTCGGGCAGGTGCGAGCGCGCGCTTTAATTTTATGCGGGAGCTGAGTCACGCGTCGCGCTCGCCAAAAGATGAAAGGAGAGGCGAACAAACTGCTGCACGCGGCGTGATTGCATTTTCAATCTTGCGTTTGCAGACTAAATACGGAATTCCAAATATTGAGTAACAGTCGAAGACGTAACGGATTTTTTTTTTATTTTCGAGCTAAAGAGTTTGTCGGCAATGGCTATCGGTAGAGGTTGGATTATCAAAATTGGGATCTCGAGTTGAAGGTAGGATCCAAGATCGGTCGAGTGTCGAAGGGAGCGGCGACTGTTTGCCGCGGCCTCGGCGTTTAGGACCTCCGCTGGACACGGGCGTATCAGCCTATCGTAAAACTTTGTAAGGTCATTGTAAAGCTTCGTCTAATTAAAGCTGGAAAGTAGCTAGAAAAAGATAGTTTAACACAAGAATTTTGTGTCGAATGGACTATTGTTATACCGCGACTATTTTGTACAGCGTCTAAAGCATGAGAAAATATTTCATTTTTATATATCTTAAAATGTTATGTTTTATTTCCTAACTGTTTTCCAACATTCGAAATTAATTAATTTCCACATTCTTTATTTGATTATTATTTGATTATTATTACCGCGAAATAAACTTTATGTCTCCAATTTAATGATATACAAATAAAAAAGCATGCAAAATTACTTCGAGAAAATCATTAAAAAAGGAAAACCTCTGAAATTCAAAGAATCTGTTTTCCCTCTATCCGCAAGCAATTAAGAAACGGTCGGTGAGGAGAAAAATGCAGCGTGTAAATGCGCCCTTTTGACGAAGCTTGAAAATATACGAGCGTAAAATCGAGTCGCGCGCGCGTGCGTGCCGCGCGGCTACCGTCGCGCGACCGCGCGCGCTATGAACAATGCGCGAGGATGCGACCGGCGAAGAAAGGCATTCACCGCCGGAGGAAGTGCAAGTGAAAGGAAAGACACACAGCTGGACGGAACCCGAGGAATTTCGGGGAGTCAGGAAAAAAAAGGGGGGAGGCGAGTCGAGGCCATTTCCCCAATTTCCCGGGGCCCACCCGGTAGTCCCGCCGGCATAAATTCACGACTATTGCGCCACAATTAAAGGCTGACCCCCGAATGTATTTACACAGGAGCCGCCGCGCCATTGTGCCGTCTCCAAGGCGCGCGCCGCGCTTTTTTCCCCCCGGGCGGAGAAAGAGCGGGAGAGGCTTTCCTCCGGGCCGGCGGAAATTTTCAGCTGGGCGTCGCCGGCTCTTGATATAATGGAAGACGGATCTGTTTCTCGCACTTCCGATGCTGACGATGACAAAAAATTATGTGAAAGTCAGCTTTCGGGGCGGTTGCGGGACATTTTTCGATCGCGGATGTTTGGGCGGATCGGAGGTGTCGTGCCTTATGATTTCGGGAGAAAAGAAAACAAATTAGGGTGAAATTTGCGTTGATCTACTGGCGCGATTGTATCTTAGCTAGAGCAATAGCTTCAAAGGAAACGAAAGTAAAACCGATCCGTATACTAAGAAGTCGGTATATCTATGAAATAATAAATTTTCATGAAATATTTATTTTATGAAATAAGCAAGTTTGTTTTTTTATAAAATAAATATAAATCAACCGAATGATAAATTTATTATGATATAATACTTCTATTTCAATATTATTGTATTTCCATAAATCAAAATTCAAATTAGTTACATAGGAAAACTCGTAAGTTATCTAAGCTCATAATAAAAGAATTATGTACATAAATGATACATGTATGTATTCCAATAATCCTAACAAATCTAGAAAATTCAAAATCGTACAGCGCGCAATAGCAACCCACCTGAAGGCAATTAAACTCACTTGCAGATAATTAATCATGATCGATATCGAGCTAATGAAAGATTCGAGTGCGCTTTCGAGACTAGAGAGCGAAAAAACCATTAATCACGGCCGATTAACCGTTAAACCGATACTCGCCTCGCAAATTCCGCAAACAGTCGACGCGAGAGCAGGAAGGAAAAGGGGGCGTACGCGACGGGAATCCGGGAGCTCATTTTTTTTCACGATTCACATAGTACCGAGTAATTTGCCCGAAGGGCCGAGGCCAATCATCGACAAATCGTCCGCTCTTTGTGCGCGCCGGTCTTTTTGTTCGCGAGTCGCCGGCAGTGGCCGTCGAGTCCACCCCCGGGTTCTGAGAGCAGATGGACAATGCCAGTGCGGTCTTTCGCCATCGCGTATTTTCCTCGGCGGGACTTTGAAGGTAGAAAGGAAGCCGAAAGTCATTTATCTGTTTAGTACCCTGCCTTTATCGGTGTTAAATGTTTATACAGAACGAGTATACGTTACACCTTTCGGTTTAATTATGTAGTTTCAGATAATTTACGCCAAAATTGTTATCGATTCCTTTAGCTTCCACGTGCGTCATCGATTAAAAAAAGATGGTAAAAAAATCTCTTGCGCGTATGTTCATTACACGACCACGAAAAAATCAACTCCCGTGATCGGCGAGTTCCAGAAGTCCGGGCGTGGAAAAAAAGGAAGGTACGACTGGGGAGGTCCGTAGCTCCAATTAGGATCTCTCAATTAGCGTATCTTATCTTGAGTCTGCTTATCGCCGAGCAGGTGCGCAGCTCAGTGCATAAAAGGGATCCAGCCGTCGTCCCTCGGGGTGTACCGCTTATCGCCTCGTCTCTGAGCCGACGTATTAAACAACGCGCACGTGTCGCGCACGCGATCGCGCCTCCGACCATCAGGATGTCGCGCTATTTTTAAATTTATTTACATCGTCCCTCCAGGGATGATTTATCAATTATGTGAATCTATCACTTCATTAAGTATAATAAAAAAGAATTTACTGTTTTTGATTGCGTGCTGACGTGATGACTTAATAACATTTTTTCTTTGTTATTTTTTATAAAAATACTATTTTAAGTAATAGATGATTGCTTATTTGAGTCACGAAAGGTGTTAATTAAATAGTTTAATCCATTATTTATTAAATAAGACGTTGATTAATTTATTTGTGTCTTAATAAATTATCTAAATGTATCAGATAATGAATCGACTTTTAGATATTATAAATAAACTATAATAAAATAAGAAATTTAGATTATAATCCACCTGGAGTAACACGAAGAAAAGAGCCAATTAAATAATAAATGAACCTGAATAAACTTTTAGACTGAATTGAACAGTTCTAATGGCTCAATTTACTCTATTCTTATGTAAACATTTACAAATCGTCTTTACGACTTCCTGATTTGGAGCGGCGATTTCGCACGACCCTCGAGTGCCCCTCCCAACAATCGCGTCCAGCGCGAGTTTCGCACGTACGACTTTTTCATTGAAAGCGGCGGGTACCTCGCGTTGCTGCTCCCAGAGCACGTATGCGCCGCATAGTCTCATTTACCGTCCGCGTTAATACTTCCGGCGCTCCTCCACTTGGCCGCACGGTCAAGCACGAACGGCGAAAAAAAGGGAGGAAGGGGGGGTATTATGCCCGAGTCGGCGAGGGCAGAGAAAAAAGCGGAGCGCGTACGAAATGCAATTTAAAAAGAATTTAGATGCGTCGAAGATAAGGCCGCCGGCTCGCGCGTACATTTATATACGGGAGGGTCGGGCCTTACGGAATTAAAGGGGAGGAAGTGGAGATACTCCGAGTTCCTTTTTTTCCCGTCGCGATTTTCAGATCAAATAATGCGAGGCTCGAGCGCGCGAGAGAGCCGAAGAAAGTCGAGGGTCGCAATAGGGGGGGAGAGGAAAAGGGAACGGGGATTTATTTGGAGAGCCCTTCAAGGAGTTCGGGAATCAACGGTCGAGGTCTCAAGTGCTTGCGATTGACTTATATTTGTATACCACCTCAAAGTTGCAATTGTCGTGGATGAAAGAATTTTCCAGCGTGCAGCCACTTTTTCCTCCTTGAACTTTTCCACTTTTCTACTTTTCCAGTTTTAACAGTTTGAAGTATATTAGGTACCTTGAAATATTTATGAACTAAAATAAATAAAAGAAAGTAAACCAGGTGTATTATAAAAAGAAAGTTCGTTCACACGCTGATAAATCTTTGTAAAAAACGAGGCTGCGCCCGTAGTGCGGGACTCCAGAATGTCCCCACGACTGGACAATCGTACGGTGGCTACCCTCGTACTGCACAGTCGGCCTAATGCGTCCTGGATCGTGGAAGGACAAATAGAGGCTCGACAAGGGCCGGCGAGAATGTTTGAAAAGATGTTTGATTTCGCTTTTCACTGCCTCGTCCACCTCCTCCTTCACTCGAGTTCGTCGCTGCGTGCGTATGTACACGGATGTACATGCTATGTGTTTGCAACCTCGAGAGGGCGATTATTTTTTCTCCTCTGAGCGTGATTTGATTGAAATCATGTGAAAAGAATGTCCCTTTTACTTCGATTTGACAGCCGATGGTACTGTTAGTTGTTTAAAAATAGAAATGAAAGTTACAATATAAATGAAATAAAATTTGATTGATTTCTTTTCTTATAAATCTCCAAGATATATTATACTAAATGAAATAAATATTCTGAATAAAAATAATTATTTAAAACTTCTTTCTACGAACAATTTGAAAATAAAGAGAAATGACTAAATTATGCGTCTTATTCGAAAAAAGTATAATAAATAAGAAAGAATTATGTGTATTTGTGTGAGGGGTGAGAAAGAAAGTAGAATATTAGGACTTGGGGTGGTATAGGCAGTACCGGTGAGGGGGTATAGTGCAATGCGGAGAGGCAATAAAGAACACACAGAATTTTTTTTAGCAGTGTATGAGCGTGTATTTGACAGTGTTTTTTCTCTCTCTCGTACGGCGGCACACAGTAGTTTAAGATCTCGCAGGTATGTATTTGCGATTTGCGTTGGACTGTTATTATTGCTAGCTGCGACCGGGCGAGCCGTGTTCGTTCTTACAATAATTTTTTTTTTTTTTACTTTTTTTTATATTTTTGTTGGGCAATCCTAAAACGTGTGCATCGTACGCTTCATGTTCCCGGTGCATGTACACGGCGGTACGGTTCACTTTTTATTCCCCCTGTAATTGTTATTGCTGCTTTTTTCAGATCGGCCTCGATCACCGCTCAATTTTCTGCAGGTTTACTCACACATTTCAATCGGGTTGACTTGTCTGGCGAACATCAAGTTTGGTGTTTTTATCGCATCTCATTGCACCGAAAAAGAGCTTCGGAAATGAAATAATTGTGAGCAGACCTTCGGAATTTTTGGAGATCAAATAAATTACTCGTTTCATACTGACACTGAGTTTTATTATTTTTCAAATTTTTTTTTGTCTGTGGTGTTAACGATCAACTCATCACTGCTAATCTTTCGTGAAATAACTATAAGTAAAACTTAACGCAATAATTATATGATCAGTCGATTGCGGCATGTGCATCTCATCCATTATCATGTCGCAAAGTTTTCTTTTGTCGAGAACTTATCTAAAGCTTAATTTTACTAGTATACGAGAGTAAATTTACAATTGTAGTAATAAATAAAAATGGAAATTCAATAAATAAATAATGACTCATTTGTCTGATGAAAAAATTTGAAATAAACTAAAGAAATGAATTTTATCACAATTGTCCTACGACTTGCCGAGTAACTTGTAAAAAATTTTAAGAGACAAATGTGAACAAATCCATTTCCGCGATCGTTTTCAAAAAATAAATACTCAGTTGTTGAAAAAACTTAGCTTCTAATATATCTATACTTTTTTTTCTTGTTGAAAAATCGCCTTAAAAAGTCAGAGTGAGTGATCAAACCGTCTGAACGCGTTTCCCCATCGAAAAGTGCGAAAAAATCGTCCTTTCAACATTTATACACGATCAGAGCACGCCCGGGTACATCGACACATCGATTTAGTGGGTAACGGAGTACGTATGCCTCTATATTACAGCGCGGATAATGTAGGTGTATCTCACATGCTTTCCTCACGTCATATATAGTGTTTTTTTCTCTTATTATCATCTGTTACTTTTTTTTATATTTTTATGTTTGTTTCGTCACGCGTTCCCCTAATAATTCGCCTGTCTTCGTTACAATCGTCTTTAACGTCGTCGCATCGTCGTCCATTATCATATTATCTCATTCTCATTCAGCATCCTTATATCATACCTCCTCATTAGTATTATTATTATCATCGAGCGTCTCTAACAAGTCAGTATTAAATATCTTACAATACACATCATCTGTTCATATATATTTATTTATATATAATATTTATATTTTACCTTTTTGTTTTCTTATTATTTCACTTTTTATTATGTTTATACTATCTATCTAGGGTAGTCCAATTCATTTTGTCTTTGTTTGTCTCTCGTTCGCAAATTCATTAATAATCGTCATCTTTCTCTTATAAATTACCTCTCTTTCCATTGTTTATCTCCTCAGATTTTTTTGTAATTTTTTCTCGGTCGCAAAAATTAGTCGATGGCGAAAGTAAAAAAAGAGTGACGTTCGACTCGTAGCCAAGTCATTCGTCAATCGAGTTTTATTTTATATATGTTTCCCCATTATTATCATCATCATCATCCCCTTCTCCTCCTCACTTGTATATATATAAATTCCAATATACGAAGGTGACAAAAGATATTAAGGTATACGAAACGAGTTCATCCTCTTTTTATTTTTTTCTTGTTAAAGTTTCTTTAATTTGTACACTTTTTTCTTTTGAATATTTGTAAAAATACAAGTCTCATTTGGTTATACATTCCTCTTCTTTCTCTCGCTCTCTCTCTCTCAATCTCTCTCTCTCTCTCTCTCTCTCTCTCTTTCTCTCTTGGCTCTCACCAAATATATATTTCGACGCGCTCTCGACTTCGATGACTTGCCTCCGAGCTTGCCGATGAGTCCGCGATATTTGGCGCTCGACGAAAACACATTTCCGCCCGTCTGTGATCCGTCTGTCTTTCTTTTTTCTTATTTCGCGAGGCGCCACCCTTCTTCCCTTTCTTTTTTATTCGTCCTATTTTGATCGTCCTCGTCGCGCTGTATCGCCATCGACGAGCCGGAAATCTTTGCGTCGAAGCGCACTGACAAGAGATTATGCTTAATACACATACAAAAAACGAGTAGATTAATTTTTAGAGGTGGCGTTACAATACCGTATTACAATACAATTACATTACAAGTTATATTAGTAGTTCTGTTATTAAATTATAAGCGTCGTTTTTACGTTTTCTCTTTTTTCTCTCTCTTTCATCCTTTCGTAATCCTCTTCAGTTCCGTGGTCAGCAAAATATTCGCGAGTCTCTGTGCCGTTTTTTTTTCTTTCCTTCGACGTCGCGCGACTTAAAATCTGTAGCTACGTGACTGACTTTTCCGTTTGCGTATCGAGTCCATTTTTCAACGTCATCATGTTCCTCTCGATGTCTTCTCGTAAAAAATCCGTATCCCATTTACGATGTCAATACGCTAGATTAAAAAAAGAAATTCCTCATCCGGATTTGTCAAAATATGGTTGAAAATATGGTTTCTTTTCTGCATTCAAAAAATATACTTTTACTTAGTGAAGATTCGAGTATTCTATTTTAAAACACAGGATGCAAATAGGTATTTATAGCAATATCAGGACTTTTCGGCACGCATCGATAGGAACACGAATTTCAGGTTGCTCTCTTTTGTTTTACAACATTAAGCTTTATTCTTCGTTCTGATAGGATTCACTTTATTTTAATTACTTATGTACTTGTTTATTTCGTTTATTTTTTTCCATCAACGACAATATTATTTTTACAAACATCGCACTTCCGGGGCCCTCTGCGCACTCTGCCGCATGTGTCTTATATATCGCATCACGAAAAACGAGCGCTAAAAGGAGAGATACAATCGTCGTCTTAAACATTGTGAGTATTATTAGATATATAGTTATATTTGCAGGGTGTAAGCGTGACGGCGAACGTTACATTTCCCGGCGGGGCGAAAGATCACTGAACGTCGAATACAAAAAGTCGTATACTAGATAAAAAAGAAATTAACCAATTACAGGAACTATGCAGGTAAATTATAGCTTGTTTGCCGCGAAGAAGTGTAACGTCCGACTGCAGTTGCCGACGGGAATTTCGCTTACCAGTTCGGGGGCTCATTTGGTTTTTTGGTGTTTTTTATTTATTTATTTAGTTATTTATCTCTGAAGTAGCTAACGCAATTTCTCAACTAGGGGACTGGAAGATAAAACAACTAGGATTTATTTTTATAAAAATTTTTTTTTTGTTCAACGACCGTCCTAAGGAATCGGCTTGGACTCGGACACAGTGATCATTCGTCGCTTTTTTAACTTTATTCATTTTTTTCGTCATTTTTAAATTGTGCGCGTAGGCCACCGGCTTGCATATAACGGAAGCGTCGTGTGGTTCAAATAAAAAAATTAATTTAATATAAAAATAAAAAAGATTCAATATGCATACACTCGAAGCACGAACAAGATTTTTCATGGTACATCCTCCTAAAACTTACAGTAGAAAATTTTGATTAGAAATGTACTTTTTTGTTTCATCAGCGATCAGACTTCAAGACTTTATTTAACTTCTACGATCTAATACATTTATCGAATGTTTCTTGTTTAACTGTTAAAAATCTCTCTGCGGAGTCTCTCAATCGTGCTTTGAATGCCTTACTATATAAATATGTCAATGAAATATGACGCGTAATAGTTTAAACATAACAATAATGTACAATGATACAACTGACTGACGTATACTGACTGTTGCGGGAGAGAGAAAGAAATAATAAAGAACAGAGAGCAATACATAGGTTTGTTTCTTTTTTTATCTTCGCATCTTATTTTTTTTCTCTTTCTTTCGTACGTACAGGGAAATAAAGGAAGGATGTCGGGATAGTTCGGCTTTCGTAGTACCTAAACGTGATTTCAATAAATAAGCTACCTAGGGAGCGATTATTCTTCTTCTCCTTCTTCTTCTTTTTGCTTCGAGAAAGGGGTAGGCGCTCCTTAGGTGGTGACCTTGCGAGATTAAGAAACCCACGATGAAGGTGCGTCCCTTGCGCCTTATACGGATTCTCTCTGGCCATTCGACTCTGCCTCTCTCTCTCTTTCTTTCTCTTTTTGTCTCGAGCGACGAAAAGTGCGTCGTCGTCGTTGTTCCGACTACTTTGTTTTTTAAGGCAATTTTATCGCGGGCAGCGACGATGGCCAATGAAAATCGCCGTCTGGCGAAGGGGATGCACCTGAAACCCCGCGAGAAAAGCCGGATAAAAACGGCGAGTCGCCCGTCGTTCCCGGGCAATTTTGACTTTCTAATTCGCCGTCCTTGTTCGGCTTTGCCGCGGCGGTCGCCTCATCGCGGCCGCCCCTCGCGCTCGGAGTCACCACCGCGTCATAACGT
Source organism: Eurytoma adleriae (assembly GCA_900480045.1). Classification (NCBI taxonomy): domain Eukaryota; kingdom Metazoa; phylum Arthropoda; class Insecta; order Hymenoptera; family Eurytomidae; genus Eurytoma; species Eurytoma adleriae. The sequence continues at coordinate 337,759 of UXGC01000092.1, forward strand.
GTACCTAACCTAGTAATACATTACACGCACTCGCACGCGTCTAACAGCACATCGACGCACATACAAATGCACGCACGCACACGCACATGCACACTCACTGGCATAAAACATTATATACTTTTTTTGGGCCTCGAACGCACCCGCTCCCTTGACTCGTTCGTATAGTTCAATCTCAAACGCGCGTTATTCCTTCGCTATTAGCGAAATAGAGAATCGTTGAGGTGCTTTCCAATTGAAGGAAGAATTGCATATCGCGGTGCCGGTCGCGCTTTCCAACTCCAAGGCTCTCGTGAAAAATGGTCACTTGTTAGGGCCTTCGTGAGGTCTGTCCGGTTGGTAAACACGCGATTTTGAGATTAGGTCGAGTTGTGGAAAATTCGAGCAGCACCGCGATTAAATTTCTGTCGCGACTTTAGCGAAAACGGCCGATCCAAGTCAAGAGCGCGTCCGTGCGATCCATCGCGCGCTCGCACGCATTCGAAAAATGTGTCGCAGGCAAACATACAATTTCCACACAAATTCGCACTCTACAACTTTTAGGCGGCGTAATAGCACAGCGAGCGAGTTTTCTGTTATACTTTTTTTTTTTTAAATCTGTTATTTAAGTTTTTTGCGCAGCGCAAGCCCTTATACTGCACGAACGCGCGCGAGAAAATTAGTGCGGCGCACCGACTCAATTTGCGTTATACTTAATTGTTTTTTCCTTTTAATGTCTGCTTTACACTCGAGGCGCGTGTAAATAAGCGTAAGGGCGCGGATGCGGAATGATGCAAACGTACTCGGAGGTGCAATAGGAGTTCAAATTACTCAGCACAACTCTTCGATTTTCATTTTTTATTTATTTATTTTATAAAAAAAGGTTTATTATATCAGATCTCAAGTAAAAGTTCATACACTAATGTATGAGCGTGAATGTATGGCTACGTTTATACAAAAATCCTTTCTAGTCAGGTACACTTACAGAATTATTTCATTACTAATAGCATTGTGAGGGGAACACAAAGGCCGACGGAAATAATATCTGAAAGAAGAGGGAGTAATGTTTTGGTATGGCGTGTTCGATATTGTATCTCTGAGTGCGTTTGCAGAGTTTTGACATTGGTGTTTCATCTTGTATCGCGCGTTACATCTTTTTTTAGCGTCGACGAAAAAATTTGCTCTTCTCGAAATAAGAAATGAGTCCAAGTATGCGTGGGGGGTGTATGTGTGTAAGGGGAGAGTAATAATCACTTATTTACAATACTTCGTATTCAATTATTATGGATAAATGTAAGGCTCTCTTCGTATTTACAATTATATTGCGACTCGGCTTTGGGTCGCAAGGCGTAAATCGTAAATTTAAATTCGCGCGCCGCGCGCGACGGCCGACACCCGCGCGAGAGTCGGCGTCGCCGTTTTTAACTTAAAAGTGAAGACCGCAGGATTGCCATTCCAATGCAATGACCTCCCATTGTAACTCGAAATACCCCACTACTAATATTTATAGCGAGTAGCTGCTGGTAGAGTATTCTAAGTCGCAGACGTACGTTGCATCAAAAAGTATAATACGTAAGTGTGGACTTTCCTCGATGGGGTAAATGGAGGCTTCTCTACCGTTGAGAACGCCCGTGAATCTTATTGCTGTCGAGGTTTTTTTTCATCTCTCTCACACACACTCTCTCTTTTCTTTCGTTAATCAATTTTTCCGCGTGCGCGGTGTGTTTTCGTGTTCGTTTCCGTGTGTGTGTCGTGTGTGTTTATGTTAGTTTGTGTGAATGCGCGAATGCGTGTGAACAAACGACACTTACAACAATGCCAAATACGAAATATCATAAATAAATGCTTACAAATAAATAGAGCGCGCTCGTCGGAACATAATTATACAAAATACTCAGCAGCAGTGTGTTTGAAAATTAAAACGAACGGAATGAAGTCGTGGAAGGGCGCGGACCTGAGCAGAAAATTCAAGATCGGCTATCTCTTAGTCTATTTACTGGCCGTTTTCAATCATCTTCAGCTTTCGATCCCAACTTAGAAACGACTGCAGTGCGCCCATCGAACTTGGTGGTCATCCGGGACAATGCAAGCAAGCGGGTGCGGCGTTACCAATTCTCTTGGCACAAGACGATTGCATCAGCGATGTTTCTTTTTTTTGTGTTTTTCGATTTTTTTTTTAAATAAAAAGTTTCCACGCGATTGTCATATCCACGAAGTTCGGGACGGGAGGAGATGGCGAATCCCCTGCCGTCGCGTTTTCACTGGGTCTCGTATACTCGGACGCGTCGAACCACCAAGCCCGATGAAGACAGCTGAGAAGGCGAAGCGACAGTTACATATCCCTTATCGAAAGTCGAGTTATTCGTGCTGATCGACAAGTGTCCAGAAGTGGGTCGCGCTAACGCGTACAGTAGGATCGGGAGGACTGGCGCGCGTGGCGTCCCCCGGGTGAAATTCTGCTCAGGAGCTGCGGCTCGCTCCGGCGACGAGGAGCGCCGCGAGGAGAAGGAGGCGGCCGCGGTGGCCTCGCGGCGCCGCGCCGGCCGTCCTCCCCCTCGGCGCCGGCTGCGTCGTCAACTTCGTATCGTGGAGAGTCTCGTGGGTCTCTCGTGTGAGGCAGTCTTGATCGACGAGCCGCCGCGCGGCGGCTCAATACTTGCTCCCGAGGCCGCTACTGCTCGCCGGGCGGCCCTCGTGTCTCCTCCGCGTCGGGTCCTCGCGCATCATCTTCCAGCTGTTCGAGTGCCGGTGGCGGTGCTGCGTCGCCAGCTGGGACAGCCTACTGCTACTGCTGCCGGGGCTGGGCGCGGCCGACGGCACCAGGGAGTTCTTGCCGCTCGCGTGCGGCTTCCGCGTGCGCTCGGGCCGCAGGAGGTCCCGGTGCTTCATGCCGCCCTTGTTCGACGAGATCATGTCGTTGTGGCGCTCGACGCCCGCGAACGGGTTCAGCTTTATGAAGTTGTAGCACTCCTGCCGGCCCTTGTTCGACGTCATCGGCTTGCCGCTCTTGTTGAAGCCGATGTAGCGCGTGGGGTCCACCACCGAGCGATACCTCAGGTACCTGCCGTTGTAGATCTCGTAGAACTGGCACCACTCGTCCCTCCGCTTCTTAGGCTGTAATCAGAAAGCAGACGAACGCCCGGTCAGCCATCGCCCCCACTCGACGCTCAACTGCACTATGACTACTCACCAAGCTTATGACTTTCCATCGTTTGCTGAAGCATATGTATCGTTTGCTCTTCTCCGCGAAGAGATACAGCTTCATACTGAAGTCTTCCGACTGTGTTGTCATTTTTTCTGTAATCAGACAAAAAACAAAGTCTCGTTAAAATCGCATCGCATCTCGCGCGCTTTACAAAGTAATCTACATCGGATATTCCGAGCGCGATCGCGAAGCGAGAAACAGTCGGTTCCTCCTTGCGATCGTCCGTAAAAGAGGCGAAGCCTATAATTGCAAGACCATACAGAGGGCCGGGATAACACAATGCGGAGGGAGCTCCGCACACACAATCGAGAGCAGGACCGGCTTCGGGGAAGCGAGTCGGGAACTGCGACTAGCACGCGCCGTCTCGGACCGGCAGAAAGATCGTCGGCCTTTTCCGAGAACGGGGCGGCGTCCAGGGCAGGTTTTGCGCCGCGGCCACCGCGCCTCCCGACTCGGAGGCGCGCGCGCGACGGCTAGCCGAGCCGTGCTAATGAAGGGGACACGCAGACGGCCCGGTGTGTACTTTGCCACTTAGCGCACGTCGGGGACCCGAGCGCGCGCTTACACCGAGCGCGGTGGCACACATCCTTCTTTTATAAGAACTCGGGGTTACGAAATACACGCGGGCTGCTTCGTTTCGATCAACGACCGGACAGAAGGATAGTTAACTCGTTCGCCTATGGTTGCTTTTTTCAGAAAAATGTTCGATATTTTGGTCTCAGGTATTTAAGAAAAATTTTGATTTTTGTTATCTTGTGAACAGTTCGAAGGAACGACAGGTGTCATCTGTCAAAACGGAGCAACAGGCTCCGTCAGTTGATTTTGACAGACAGTAATTCACCTGTTAACTGAAACTCACTGGAGCATCTGTTGTTTTATGTGATAGAGTTGACAGATGAAATCTGTTATCTGCTGTATTAACAGAAGTTATATTAATTAAAACAGACTACTGAGAAAAGTAACAGGCAATTCAATACAATACAATACTAATTTATAGTTAACTACTTCGCTTTCCTCTAATCCCTTTTGTTTCATCACTACTTAAAACATGAATTATAATATAAAATTGAAAAATAATTATTTTATACCACATTTTAATGATCAAACTTTTTGAAATTGCAATCTTTTTATGGTTTTATGTGCAGTTAACTTGAAGGATCGAGATGTCGAGAGTACTGTAATAAAAGGTAAGTGAAAAAAAGAATAAAAAAAAGTTCGAAACAACGACAAAGAGCAATATAAAATTTCGAGGAGAAATAGAAAACGCGCGTACATGAAATTCGTATACTCGAATGCAAATAAAAAGGAGATGAAGAGAAAAGGAGAAAGGGGGGAAATCGAAGAAGTCAGCAGGGTAGCCTGTTCTCTTTCTCTCGTTAAATTCAAGTGGTTCCTGGTCGGGAGTCCTCCTACGACCCGACATCAAAATCGGGAATGTCCCCCACCGAAAATGTCTCGTAAAACCAGCTGAACGGAGAGGGACATCAAAAAGAGGGAAAAATAAACATGGTCGAGAGTAGAGAGTCTTCAGCGGAGGACTTAATCTAGCTTGACTTCTTTTCCCATATTAATACAGACGTTCCGTATGATATACGATGGAGGCGCACTCGTGAGAATTCCTACCTGGGAGTTATCTGATTCTTAATAAATATGAAAACAAATGTGAGCGCAGGAATGAGTTTATGCAAATACGAAGATCCTTTTTACGCTGATTTACAAATTTGTACATTTGTAATCGAATTACGTCTAAGAGAGACATAAGGTAGTAGCGTTGCGGAGGGGCTACTAGCGGGAAAGTTTCGCCCGCGATCGGTTGACGTCAAACGAACTGTACCGGCTTATGTAAAATGGATCTTGTGCAATTTACGATGCTTCCCTCGAATTAATATATTAGACTGCGATCACGTGTGTCGCCGCATTTTAAATTAAAAATACGCCGTCTCTTTCACAATTATGCCAATTATTTGTGTAAGTTACGAGCAGGTTCCGCCTGCGAATGTTCGCATTACAACAACTTTTTTTATTGCTTGTATAAACTGAAAGACAAACTGTGACACGGCGGAAAAAAATTTTTCAAATTCCAGCCCCGAATCCTCTCCGTGGTGTTGAAATGTTAATTGCAGATTTATAATAATTAGAGAATCATTATCATATTAACGAGCTTTAAAGTCCGATAAAAAGCCACATCGACATTCTTCAAAAGCCGCGGCTACCTGGGGAGGCTTCTCACAGTTTAAAGGCAATTACTAATGTGTAAATTCATCGAAGCGCGGAGCTCTGTAGGAGCTGATAATTACGCGCCGAGGCGCCCGCGCGATATAATTAAGGATGGGGTATCTACGTGCACTCAAGATACTCTATAAGCTGTCTCGCGGATTCCGTACCTGCTGCTGATGCGTTATAAGTGTACGTTAACGTTTAACGGTACTTGAAAGTTCCTTTAAAGCTCCTCCTCCTCCGAGCTCGTCGCTCCGTTAATGGCAGCTCCCATTAATAACTAATTGAATTTATCGACCGAGAGTTGCGATATATAGATTGCGATCGCGAAAAAAATACCCGGGGAAAGATTAATTGATAGACTCGATGTTTTATTAAACTGTGCTTTATTTTACTATCCACGTAATAGCAATTATCTTCTTTGTCCTTTTGCAAGCTGTGCAACTATGTGTTTGCTAAAATGGAGAGGCGGCGCGTGTAAACACGAGTGGAATGTGTATAAATTAATATTAATCTCGGCTATTATTTTTGAAATTATTAAAGTAAAGATTGCGATCGTTCGATGTACTATGGTAAAATAAGGTAAACTTTGATAAGTAATAATTGTTTGAAATGCAATAATGATCGAATCAACGCGTTACGCGACAGTCGGAGTCGGGCAAATATATTGCGTCGCGTACATTCATAATCGATCTCGCGGCGTTCGCTTTCAATCTTTTCCGCGCCTCGGCTGCCGATCGACGCGGGAAAGCTTAAGCGGAAGGATCAAAGGCGGCTTAATCGCTCCCACCGGGAAAAATCATCCAGAGTGGCCTGCACTTGATTTATCGGCAATTGATACTGGACAGGAGCGATGACCGCGAGGAAATATTTTCCCAGCTACGTGCATTTTTCTCGTTTCGAGTGCCTAATAAACCGTCGTTGTTATTCAATTAGAAAATTTAATCTATCAATTTTTCACATTTTCAGTCCAGTTATCGAATACAAATTAGTCGTCGATGTCATTAGGACGCATTAAAGAATTTTTACATTCAGCGCGACAGTTATTCTTGGAATGCTAATAATTTTTAATTTCTCGTATCTTTAATGTGCTTAATAAATATAAAAATACTTTTGAAATTATATACTAATCTACATTAGGGAGGAAAATTTGACGTAAACGGTCATTTAGCGTAACATTAAACGCCGTAAAAGATAACTTTATCCTCGAACGGAAGAACATCTTTTGGAACGATGGATTAATCTCCGAATACCCCAAAAGCGGCTGTCACCCGCAAAATTCGGCACGGGCCCAGAGCCCCTATACAATGTCGTGCACCCCGAAAGCGAGCGACGCTTTGGCTCTATAAGCGAGTAATTGGCCACTTACTCCGGAGGCGCTCGCTCCGAGACAACGATATTATTTCCCTCCCTTCTGCGAACGACTCATCATTACCCTCGGAGCGCGAGAGAGATACTCGGTCTCTCCGTCGAATATTCGATTAGCCGGGGCATATTCGCGCAGCGAAATCGATTCTCGCGCAAAAGAGTAATATATGAGTCGCGCGCGGGCGCGCGATCGCGCGAAGTAGGGGGCGCGGCCTGCCTCCTCAGCCCGGCCGGTTATTATCCGTGTCGGGGGTAATCGCGCGCTCCTAAAAGGCCCCGGCACCCCGCTTTTGATTAAAATTGCCTTTTAATTCATTTGGCAGTCTCTAATCTCGCGCCCCGACCGACCCAGGGACGCCCCCCTCCTTCCCTCCTTTTTTTTCCCTTCCTCTCTGCCCTCGCGCGGCTCGTGTTTATTTCTCGCTGCCGAGCCCGACCCCGCCACGGAGGTGCCCTCCGTTTATCCGCCGATAGCGTGGAAAACGGAAGGTGAGATTCTCCAGAGATGGAGCGACGATAAGTGAGCGAGATTAATCGGCCGGCTCGGCCCGCGCGCGCCGAATTTATACGCTGGGAGGAAAAGTTCGGCCGTTTCATAGGTTTATTTCTATTATTAATTACCGGACGCTTTCTTTATCGATTGTTGCGATTAAGAGGGCTGCTATTAAAAATTATGAATGACCCTCAATAAGCTGAGATCGATCGTATCGCACTGAAAAATCTCAAAGATTTTATATTTATAAGACTGGAGATTAAACATATTATCGAGATCTTTTTTTATCGGGGAAGTTCACCCTGGATTTTACGATTCCGCCAAAAGTTCGATCAACTCTTGTGCATGAAAAGTTGAGGGTATTGAATCTAAGTGAAAAGCAATTCGTGTTCATGAATATAAATTTTGGAAGGCGCCGGGCTGCTACCTTTGGCCCGAGGAATAATGGAATTTTTAGAGGTATGAGGTGGCTAGGCTCTTTCCGCGGGATTTACGGATAGTACCCGCGCGATGCTCGAGACGTTTTAGAACCTTTTTCGGGGGTATTACAGGACCAGCCAGGAGAGCTTACGAGGGAAGTTTATGGGGCGCTAAGCCGACGGTTAGTCCGTCTTTTGGTAGCTACCCCTCTTTGATGTATTTTGGAGAGGCTACCTCGTACTTTATGTCGACTGCTTTTAAGATTCTGATTCTTCAAAGAAATGAAGGATTGAAGCTTTGACTCGTTCTTTGAATAAAAAAATGACTGAATAACTTAGTTTAACAAAAATATTTCTTTCTGTTACTGTTCAACGGATTTTCATCTCGAATTTCATCAGCTGTCTGAGATGACCGCTTCGAAGACAGTTAAAAAACAAAAGCAAATCGCGGTTATATTATTTTATTACACTACGTACAAGTGTATTGCTATATTAGTATTTTTATAAAATTAAATATATAAATAAAATTAAATCATAATATTAAATCTCTGTATTCCGAAAGTACTGCGAAACAAAATGTTTATAATCTTTCCCATGGAACTCACGTGCATCAATCCCAGCTTATTTTTCGCTCTTCCGCGACACAGGAAACCCGCGGGGTGTAGCAGGGCCAAATTTCCGCGTCTGCGGGTCCGGAAGCGCGCGCTCGCGGAAAGTTCGATAATAGTAACTGGAGCGAAAGCGAACGGCCGCACGGTACTATCGCGCGCCCCGTTAAAGTTAGCATATCAGCGTAGCAAAAAATAGTAGGTGGTAGGTGGTTAACTTTAAGCATTGATGGATTCACCATCAAGTAAATACTTTTTTGAATCTGATATTGCAAAAAGTGACCTTTTTCACACGCTTGAAGGGTGTGTGCTTACTTTGTGCCCTTATAGGTAAAAGAATACGGGCTTCAAGCACGCAAGGTGACTCGTACGAGAAACACAACTCTTACGAAATTCATAAATGGAAGTTCAATTAACTATGGTATTTATAAACAACAGATTGTTATATTCACGCATTGATACTTATTCTGTCAATGTCGAGAATAACCCCCAACAATTTTTCTTTTTTCCATATAAAACGGTTAATTATACACAAATGATCATCACTTTGAATACACGTATAAGCCAATTCCTCTGAATGAGAGAAAACGAAAAAGAGCGACGTGCGAAATGCAGTCGCTTGCGATGAAGAACAAAAGAAAGCCGGACAGGGACAGGTAGGGCGAGAAAAGAGGCTGATCTTGTTATATGCTCGCGCGCAGTGACCCTATCATTAGCAACTAAACGAAGGCAACTCGTCGCATTCCCACTTCTTCTCCTTCATCTCTTCCTGCTCCTTCTAGTTGTCCTTGATGTTTAAAAAAAATCCGCCGATTGTGAGGTCCGCGTAAAATATTAAAAATAGACTCGTCTAAATTCTTGAGGTAATTAGGCAATTAAAAAAGAAATTATAATATTGAACAGTTGTAAAAGTAAAAGTACGCAACGCGTAAAGTTTAATTGAATTTTGCTTCTTAAGGGTACGCTTAAAACGAGGCGAACTCGCCGGGAGGTGCGCGTTGCGGCGTCGACAACGCGAGGATCAAAGGTGCGACAGGTGACGTCTGGTTTACCTGGCTGAAGGGCCGCTAATCACAGCCTGCAGCGCCGAGAACTCGCGAATAATTAAATCTCGCACCGGGGTAACAGAGGTGTCGACTTGAAGATTGAAGTGTGAGGTTAACGTCGCACTTTCCCTTGCAAAAAAATACCGCCGGAGAAATAAAATTTTAACTGACGCTTAAAATACTCCAAATAAAAAATTTAAAATCAGAATTTATTAAAAAAAAGTTTGCTTGTACAGCTACTCCTTTTATTAGGTTTTTTACTAAACAAAGGTCAAGTAAATACGTAGGATGATTAATGCATTTTTCGAATAGCCAAAAGGCCCTGTCTAAAATAATCGGGAACAATTCTAAATCAATTTGTACGTCATCGAGCGTCTCCGCCGGGTCGTATATCGATGAAAAATCGACGTTGGTCGTGCGGCGGTGCTTTGCGCGCGCGGACTTTGCGAGCAGGTTGCGCAAAAAGGAGATGTAAAAAAGGACGAGGCAAGCGAGCGAGAGCGATTAGGATGCCGGCGTTCCGGGGATTCTCTCCGCGGGGGGGATCCGCGTTGTTTGGCCTCACGCCGCGGCGCCGGCGGCCCCTTATCGATCCTGCGATGCAGATTCGCCGAATCGTCGTGAGAGAGCGGCCGATATTAATGTCCCCGCGGACGGCCTTTTGTCGATTCCCCCTCGATCATTTGTTTCCTATGCCGATCGGTTCTCATTGTTTTTTATTTGCCGGGACTAAACACGAGCGAAGCGTGTGACATAATTGAATTCACTTTTTTCTGTTGAGGCTATCCGATTTTCAGTGCATTTATTTTACTTAATGTTTTATTACTAACTGTAGATAGTTTAATCAGGTAATTATTTGGATATTCGTATAATTAACATGGACATTTATAAACTTTTTTTAAATTTAGCACTCGAGAAAGTAATCAGTTTTGTTTTTACATGAATAATTAACTGTAAGCAGAGGAATAAAATTAAGAGAGCGAACGGGTTAATGAGACCAAAGTCATTCAGTCTTTCGCTCCTATTTTCAATACGCGACCGTAAATGCAAAGTATCCCTTAACGAAGGCAAGCCGCTGCTTCCGTGTTTTCTCGCGTCATATTTGAGGCCGTCGAGAGGATTGAAAAAGAAAGAGCGAGAAAGACATTGGCATGCGACAAAAGCAGCAGTACGTAAGTTCCGCGGCGAGCTTTTTACGATCGCATTTGTATGCTAATCGCAGGTCGCTGAAACACTACTAGAACCCAGCATTTTTCGCGGCTTCTGTCGATTTTTACGGTAACGTTACCTCTCCTTTTTTTCAACATTCATTATTCCATTGACCGATGGAGAACACGCGACACAACTATTTTCTCTTCGATTACGTTTTTTGGATAGAATTTTGGTCAGTAATGAATTGTCCTCATGCCTGATCGGCGGTATCAATTAAAGAGAAAAAAGCAAGAAAAGATTTACCGGGAGCTCGTTAGATCGGTAACAGGACGATGGAAAAATCGTAAATTAAGCGTATCGATGCGTGTCAAGTCTTCACGATTATCTCCTCGACAAAACGGGTAGAACTGACGACGTGCGCGCGCGCATACCTTCCCGCACGATACCGATCCCGTACGGCGCAGAGAAAAGCACCGCTTTGGGGATTTTCGTTAATTCATTATACGAATAGAGAGGAAAGGGAGTGGAAGCGAGACAGAATTTCCAAGAAAAGAAATCGAACGGCGACCCGATCGGAATATTCATTAGGCGGTCCGACATGAGAAATTCAGATTTCCGGAAGATCGACTATTGAAATACGATTGTCTTAATTAACGCAGTATCTCATCGGCTAGACGAGATAATTGAATCTCGACCTCGAAAAACCCGTCCACTTTTTTCGGAAAGCCGCGGACAATAAAAAGATACCTGCAGGTCTTCTCGGAAAGATGCACGCGACGACCGAGCAATCAATAGGCAATATTTATGCAAATCCGGCTATATCGATTTATCAGAATATCAGACACTCAGGTATACAGGATTAATTTCGTGCCATTTTATCATCGATTCCGTTTCTCGCGCGTACGCTCTTCTGTTCCACATCCGCAGTTTTGCGTAACGTAAGGTCATTAATAAAATCTGTATTAGCAGTTTCGCATTAAATTGCCTCGAATCATTTCGTTATTTATAGACGTCAAAACATTGGATCAATTAAGTCATTCTTTTTCGCCTAGCAATTCATAAAATATTTTGAATATCATGAATTTAAAATGGAATAAGCCGATATTAACATTTTTCTGGGCGGTCTTTTCTTTTACTTTCAGAAATATGCTATAAACTGAAAACTTTTTGTAGACAAAAATTGAACTAGGTTCAAAGTTGAACTTCGGTTGGATGAACTTTCGCGGAGCAAGAAGTCTTGCGGAGTATTCGATGATACTTGACACGAAACACAAAATTTTTAGAGAACAGCGAGAAAGTACTTACGATAGGGTGCATTGTGCTCGTTGCGCACTGTGGACTTGACCGTGCGTCCGTACACGGTAACATTGCCTCTGCTGCAAGTCGAGTAAAGACTCACGGAGTGCACCATTGACGGCGCCGCCCCGCACATCACCACCTGCGAACATAAAAGCATCCCCACGTCAAAGTCACTTTGCGCTAATCGTTTCATTTTTCCTTGCTATAACATTTTTTGCACTCTCACTATGTTACCTACTAAATTTCGTTCAAAGAAATAAAATTGAAGTTACGATAGGGTAGTCAAAAGTCAAATAACAATAAGTACAGTACAAATGGAAGTCCGGTTAACGAGAATTTCGAAAATCCCCGATTTCAATGGCTATATGAAATTCGGCGTCCAATGTACCTAAAAGCCAGCGACAATAACGACACTCGGTCGCGCATTACTTGACGAAAGTGCCGTGCCACCGACGTTTATACCAGCGATGATAAAAATTCCGGTAATCCCTTGCCTGCAATTCGTTAGCAATGATTTCTCGTGCAGACGGTGGAATCGATAAGATCCGCCCGTAAACTTTTTTCGCGAGTTCAACGACCCCGGGCTGCGGAGGGGTTGCGCGTCTTTTACGCTCAATTCGCGCGCCCGTATGATATAAATCCATCGGGCATTATGTGCAGAATCGCGAAAAATTTCGTATTTATGCGACGCGTGCGCCCCACGATCCCCTGTGGAATGTCTTTTGGCGGACGGGACACTCGGGGTTTTAATGGGGCGTTCCGACGATAGGTTATGAGATTCCTCTCACGCTTCTCCTTTTTGGGGGTTTTATGGAGGGATAGACATTGTTTCTGCGGGCATCATTATTTACGCATGAAACAATCTTTGTATTACAGCAATTAATTCTTCATCTGTTATGTACCTTAAATATCTTTGTGTTGCATACTTCAAATAAAATATCTACGGTAAAAGCAGAATCACAGTTTAAATTCGAAGTGAAGTCATCCCGATCCGAACAAATTACCACAAGAAAAGAAGAGTATTAATTTATATATACGCACACTTCATCCGTTACGTATACGTATGTGTGTATATATTAAGACTTCTTTCTTCGTGCGAACGTATAACGGAGCACAATTATAAATTAAGATTCACCAGCTCCGCGGGATTTATTGCGCCTGGTCCCGTGTCCCATTAATCGCCCAGCAAAATTTGTATTTCAAATCGCCGCGCCGATTTTCCCCCTAGGGCATCGCCACGCGAAAATCCCCGTGACGCGGGCGAGTACCGCGACGCCGGGTATTAATCACGCGTGGCTCGTGCGTGCGACCTTTCGGCGCGATTTTATGATTCCGCGGAAGAGCCGCTCTCGAGGTCGCGACTTGAAGAAGTGAATTAATCTCGCCTATAGACCTTTCTTTTTCCCGATCGATTATCGCTCGCATCGAAAATTGCAAATTATTCAGAGTAATGAATAAAGTCAACAGACGTGACTGTGCATTTTGCAGCGGCTGAATTCAAGTAGTGCGCAAATTCGAGGAGCTGCACGATGCTCCGATACGCCGACAAAAGGAGATGTGGTTAAATTTGTGTGATTAATGTGATTTACGCGATTAAAAGATGATCTTGTGCACGTTAGCGGGAAGGGGCACGTATCGGGACTATTAAATCGAAACAGGTTCGACACTTATGTTGATTAAATCATCTCGTCTCTCTCGGGCTCTCGCCGCATACCCCACGAGCGTGTAATTTTGCGCGCGATCGACTGGAATTCCCGATCGACGCGTGATATCGACATTTTTCAAATGCCACCACGGGGACTTCCGAAAAATTTTCGCTACAAAGAAACAATCTCATTATTCAAATTTTCTCCGTAATGATCAGTCCAAGATTTTTTTTCACTTGTTTCTGAAAAGCATGAAATATTTACGATACGCTATTAAAAAGGACAATAATTTATCGCCTCGTTGCTACACCGATGGAAATTAAAATCATTGAAAAGCGCGCGTAAATACATTAGCATTCAATTACTTGAAAATCAATGGAAAGAATTAGTCGGATGAGTGTCCTCGCGGTAAAAAAAAACGTGAAGAGTTCGTTCCTCTTTCGCAAAGTAAATACAAATCGAGAGCGTATAGAAAGTCAAATAAAGATTTGAATCGACCGCATGAAAACGAGCCTCCCGCTTGCGTGCGCGACGGGCTCTTAAAAGTCGAGGCAGCGGCTCAAGGTAATAAAGGGAGCGCGCCGATGATAAATAATTAAAATACGCGGGTGGCGCGCGCGATAAATTTTTCGGGGACACTCGCCGAGGGGCCTCTAAGCCTCTCGATTATCGCTGAATAATGATCTGGCGATTAAATTTATACCGGCGGCCCGGGGAAAAAAGGAGGAAACGGCTCGCGATTTGTCATACTTTGCGAGGAGCATTATGTCGTTACGCTGTAAATTATCCCAGGGGTGGGGTATAACGTTTTTACCTTCTGCTGCCCCTCGTACAAAAAACCGAACTGTTATCTAAGGCTCGACCTTTAACCCCCTTTTTGAAATATGCAACTCTGGGATCCATTCTACCACTGAAAAATGTCGGTTAAAAAAATGAATTTTCTATTGAGTTTTATTAAAATCATGAGGAACAACTTGTAATTACAAAACTACGTAATCTTCTTTGCAATCTTTTTGTACGACCTAGACACCTATAATATGAGCCGCAAATGCACACCGCAAAAAGCATCCGCTAGAAAATCAAAGCAAGAGTAGACGCGTCGCCATACGCACATTCGCAAGATTGCTCTTGTTGTCCGCGACGACTTCTCTAATCCGAATTTTTATACTCTTAGAATAAAATAACTTCAATTTAAATTTCATTTTGTTTCTTTCTAACTGGATATTAAATCTATTAAAAATTCATAACATTTTTTTTTACAAATATGATGTGGTCTTTAAAAATGGGATGAATATTCTTTAAAGAATTCGGATAGAACTGTTGACAAGCAATAAAAAATAGTGAAAGTGCGAAAAAAGTTACTCAACGCGTTGGCACATCGTTCCGCGATTTACTTACGCAGCAAACGCCGCCTTATATTTACAATTTAATAGCGATGCATCATAATAATTCAAAAAGGTGTTTACTCACCATCAGGAGGCACAAAATCTTCGCTAAGACGGCAAGCTGTGGTAACCTGAAACAGGCGAAGGCAACGATTGCATTAAAATCACATCGATCAGGCGGCGACGGCGCTGCAGGCTCCGCGAGCGCAGCGCTTTAAAATAATTTGCGTTAAAATAAATTATCGTCGCGCGATAAATTCGGCGCGCCAGGCAGTAATTGCGCTTAACGCCGAGCTAACGCTGAAATTTATATCGATTTCGTCCGTTTAATAAAACGATAACCGCGTGAGATCGCGATACGGCGCGCGCGAGGCGGGGATGCAAAAGCGCGCGCGCCGGGCAAAAGATCCGCGTCGGAGGTAAGGGGGCTTTGATGTGTTCATAAAGTAAGCGATTTTAATACGCACTTACCGAGCTGAAATTTGATAAAATACAAATGTTCCGCGGGAGAAACGAATGTTGACGTTTTTTCCGACCGATCGAGTGTAATTCGACCGCTAATAAAACGTTCGCGCATTCGAACGGCCATTATATGATTGCTTGCGTAGTTTCCGGCCGATTCGAGCGAAACCTTTTCTTTTTTTTTTCCTTTATCCCGCCGGAATTTCAGAGTCCCGCGGCGGTGCTCGCGAACTCTCGATTTCTCGCCGAGCGAATTGCCGTCGAAGCGTGAAAATCGCGCGGCCGACGAGTCGCCGGGGCGCATGCGCTGAATCGGCGCGCACGCGAGGCTAGAAAGCCGGAGATATTACATTATGCGCGCGGATACGGTTTCCCGCGGGCGACCGCACGCGCCGGTTATTATTGCGCAAGGTGCGCAAGTGCGCGCATGCGCGGCTTGTGTTACCCGCCGGTGCAAGGCTGATTCATCGGCGCGGGCAGCTCATGTCGATCGCCGATCGCGGATTAATTGACCGGGGATAAAGCGCGTCGAACTAAAATCCAGATCCAGATGCTCGTGTCATGTTTGTATATTTACATGATGACCACTATTATGTTCGTACCTTTTCTAAATTATTGAATTGAACTAAATGACGCTCGAAAATCGTCGTATTAAAACTGAAGAGTATTTATATCAACGAAATTTGACTAGAGTTGTGCTCTTTGGGAGGGATCAGTAGAATTAAATTTTCGCGAACAATTAAATTGAGATCACGGAATGCAGGACCGCGCGGTTGCGAGCGAGAAAATCCGGCGGATCGGCGTATAAATCATCCTCTCGGGCAGGGAAAAGACGGAAGGGAAGGTGCGCGTACCTGGCGGCGCGGGCGGCCATTCATCATCGCCGCGAGGAGAAAAAGGGGGCCAGGCATGCATCAAATCGCAGTGCGCGCTCTCACTTTGAGAGGCTCTCGGGTTACGGCGGCGCGCGAGCTTTAATTGCCGCCGCGGCAGCCGTTGCGCGAGCGCCACTGTACCTTCGTTTGCGCTCCTTGCTTCGCTCACTTTTGCGGTTACCGCGTCTCGGTGCTTGCGATTCGTTCGTCCGAATCGTTTATTTGTGTTTTCTTATTGAGTCTACATTTTTTCAATTTTGCAAGGTTTTGCATTTTTTATCTATACAGATTTACTATGATTTGAAAACAAAATTTGTACGGTTCGTAAATTCCTTTAAACAGGCTGAAAATTATATCTAGTTCTATTGAAAGAAAGTCGTGCCTTTCTATCCAAAAAAAGGCGTAACTTAGGGGTTCCAGTGACGAATTGGACGCGAAAAGTTGAAAGGAGCCGGTCAGGAATCGAGAAGCGAAGATGAAAGAAAGCAGCCGACCCAAGAACTCACGCCCCTTACCTATTGTTTATTACTAGCTAAATCTTGTTTACAACAATGAAAATAAGTAGACAATAGGTATTTAAAATTTTAGTAAAGAAAAGAAAAAGATAGACTAGAGTTAAAATCTGAAAAAGGTAGCGTTACGTAGAGTAAATGCTTCCTAGGCTGCACTGTACTCGAGTATAAATAGCATAACTCCGCGCTTATAAAAAAAAGGTCGTCTTCAACTCGACCGTGACAGCGCATGCTCGTGCGAGTTTATTAATTGTTTATTGCATAAAGAAACTGGTTATTAATGACTACCGCGTACGCCAACGCTACAATAATAACGTAATAAGCTTCGAGCTCCGCGGCCGGGCGAACAATAAGTATAAGTGATTTACGGACCGGAACGAAGCGTATATCTATATAGGCATACGCGCGCGTGATACACGTATCGCATAAGGGGCAGTAGTACGAACGCCGAACAATCGGACATCGGCTCATTAGTGTCGCCTTAATTAAGGAGTGATAATTTTACTCGACACCTCGGTGCTCGCGCCTTTTTTTCCTCCTCCTCCTCCTCGATTCTTCTTCCTTTTGTATCCTCTGCATGAGAAGCTCGTGGAAGCGGCTTAAAGCCTCATTAAAGACACTTTTCTCTAATAGTAAACGACCTTTCGTTTATGTAGGCGATTTATATTTATTTTAATAATACGGTTAGTTTGTATTAATTTAAGATTTTTATTAATGTTTGGTGTAAAAAGTTCAATTATTGCGGATCGTAATTGTTGACAAATCGAGCGAGAAGTTTGCGTGCTCGAGAATATATGACGCGGCTTGGGGAGGCTCGCTTTTTCACGAGACTTGATTAAGTGCGCCGCACATTTGAAAATTGAATCCGGTATTTCCGGTATTTTCGCCGGCGCGAGACTTATTAAATTACCACTGTATAAAAAGGTGGTGTAAATGTCGCGCATCTCAAGGTTCCGATTTGTCCTTTTTTGGTGAGAGAAAAACAGTGACACTTTTTTTACAGGTTTGCGGAAGCGGACGCAATGCGTCACTGTTTTTCCGTTTGACGAACTCCGAAAATCCGTTATCAAAGCTGTAAAATCACGACGATTTTTACAAAGTTGTTTCGCAAGCTTTTGATTTAAAAGTGCAAAGAAAGAATTTTCGCTTGTTTGCCGAGCGAATATCATAAAAAACTGGCCAAAGAATATCAGTCATTTTTATGAAGCAGACGGAATTCAGATTTCGAAGGTAAACTTTCGCCGATGCGACGAGATAAAAAACTCACCCTCTATAAAAGTCCGCCAGTATCATAACTGCGAGTCCGCCTCATCCCAGACTGTCAACATAATTTTCTGGGACACTTGACAGCCGAGTCGTCTACCACTCGAGTGACTAACCGCCGAGGTGCTTCAGCGTCCAAAAATTTATTGCGCTCCGTTTTTCCGCGAATGCTATGTGTGTATCCCTTATCAATTTTGACTTTATAGCCGCGAGAGCCGGTGCTCGGCTTTGATCGCCGAGATGACTAAATAATTTGCGCCTCTGAATCACTCTTATCGCCGGCGGAATTCGCGCGGCGCGCACATGTAACCGATTACAAGAGACGCCAGTGTTTTGGTCGCGCAGTCCCGAGTGAATAACTCCCGCCGCTACATCTTCGCCGGCGACGCTTTTTTTTTCTTTTTCGAACGCGCCGCGAGCTGGCGGGCTTTACATTATAGAAAATTAACGGTTTCCATATTGCGGCGCAGGCGCAAGTCAAATTAGTGTCCTCTTTGAAGCGGCGGGAAGTGGATGACTTTCACTTTCGAGGTGTCACAATTTGTCACATTTGGTGAGAATTGGCGGCAATTGTGGGCTGATATTTATCTGCTCGCTCTGGGCCAGATGAAAAATGACTCCGCACTATTCGTCCCCGGTTAATACTTAGATTATACACTACTTTTAATTGGCGCTAATTTCCACTACAACTTCTCACCCACTCCGGTAACGTCAAATAGACACTATAACTTTTATCTTGACTTTACAACCTCATCCCGTAAAAATCGCCTTTTTATTCCGATGTCAAATTAGCACGATTATCACAAATTCCTTTCGCTTATAAAAGCCACTATCACTTGCAGAAAAAGATTCAATCCACCAATATAATAATGTACGTTAAATAATTAAATAAATAAATTAAACAAAATAAATAAAGCTGCGTTAATATTTTCCGTTCACCGAGTTGACCGCGCGACTTTGTCAACGGCACTGAACTGACAGGCCCGAAACTTCCCAGCGGTGCGGCTGGCCGTGAAAATCGCCGGAGCAAAAAGAGGAGGCGCGTGCCGGTCAACGTCGGCCCGCCGAATGCCGGCCCGGCAATTCCGGCATGTTGTATATAGGCCGGGGCTCTGCGGTGACACTGTACACCCCGCGTGCAGGCGGCGCTCGGCTTGGGTGGGGACGAGCCGCGCGCTGCGCGCTCGCGCGAAAAACGCCCGGCCTCGCCGAAATCACCCGCACTTGACGCGCCCTTCCGTGCGCGCGAGCTCGTTCGCGGAAAGCCACTTTGCGATTCCTCGATCGCGGTGCACGATGACTGCCGCGTTTTTTGGTACTTCAAAACTGGCGAACGATGTTTTCACGCGGGTAAAAATAACTTTTGGCGGTCGCGTCAATTTGGCTTGCAATTATGCAGTCGCGCTGGTCAACTGTTTGTCTTTTTTATTTTGGAGCTAATTTTATGCATAAATAAATATTTTTTGTTTCAAGTGGGTGAGTAGTTAAAAATTTATGATTAAAAGTTGCTATTCTCGAAATTTGTATTTAAACCCTAACAGCGCTACTGTTAATCCTTAGAAATTCAATAATCTCCATTCGCACAAGATTTACCCGGGAAGTGCGAGGCGGGAGCTCGCGATTCATCCAAAAATCCGTTTACCATTTCGGACTTTCACTCAAAATCTGCGGCGAGCCCGGGTCCCCCCCGCGCATATAAATACCCATTACGAGCTCATCTTGTCAATTTGTTGAACGCGAAGGAGATTTACGGGCCATTGTCGTCGGCGTGATTTGTCGCGCGCTCCCGTTTCGGGCTCGACGGCGCGCCGGGCGCCAGGTGACTTCTCCGCCGTCGTCCTCGCGCGCTCGCGCCGCACAAAGGTAGTAAATTTCTGCGGTTATATGGGAGGCGAGTCCCTCAATGGAGGGAGAGACGCGTGTCCCTCCGGCTGGACGCGCCGCGGCTGTTCGCGCCGAAACTCTGTAAAAGCCGGCCCTTTCACAGCCTCCGGGCTCGGCCATTGTCGAGTTTTCGGGGAGCTTGGCCTTTTTCCCGCAGAACAACGAGCGGTTTAGTAGTGTATTAAAAGCGAATTTAGTGCCAGTTCTGAACTGCTTATTTGCTTGTCTTTTAATGCTCGCCTTTACTTTGTTGGTGCGCTAAATTTTTGTTCGTTTAAGTACATCATTATAAATATTTAACGACTGTAGTGAAAGAAAGTCCGTTTTTTAAATCCTCTTTGCATACGTAAATCTATTTTTTTAAGGAAGAAGATTATTTATCGAGCTTTCTCGGACGCTAAACCTGCAAAAACTCCTGCAAAACATTCATCCAGAAAGTGGCGATGTAAAAAAAGGGAATCGCTCACCTCGTCGATCACCGTTGCGCAAATCCAGCGGAGATAATAATAAACGCCGTTATAATTAATCGCCGATCATTACCATAAAGACCTCCTGAGATATTTGTCCATGCGCGCGAGAGGCAGTCCCGAGCGGGGTTTAAGGAAATATTTCAATTTCGCCACATCCCCGGTACGAGCGCTGCTGCTCTTTGACGCGCCGAAAAGGACGCGCGAAATAAATGGGAGGCGATTTTTAATCCTAGTTGCGAACTCAATCCGTCGAAGGATATAATCCTGTCCCTCGTCGTTTTTTTGCTTGCGCCACACGCGGCGACGAAAGCTTCCTTGCTGATTTTACGAGGGTCGGTTAGCCACGGCTGATCTTCTCCCATTTTTTTCTTTCCTATTCTTTTCTTTCGTTCCGATCACTTTTTTTTCGCTGGATGCTTTCACCGGTGAAAATTCTACCGGGAAATGTTGTCCTGCAATTTTTGACTTTTTCTACCAAGAGAAATAACGGATTTTAATAAGAAGAAATCACGGTGTAATCATTTATGGGTACAGTGAAAAAATTTCAAATTTCTTATCTTTATCAATTTAATAAATAGAAATTAATGTTATTAATAAACTTATCTTAATTCAATTTTAATTGATCCGTTCGATCGGCCAGGAGTCGCGCAACATTACTTATTTAACGTCCAAATATCCGGATTAGAAATCAGTCGATCAGTAGCAATAAAATTGGAGGGGTCTCTTATCGAACTTATTAGAAATCGCTCGGAAATGTCCGTTCGCGAGGCGCCTCCGCTAAGATGCATGGAAATAACGAAATAAAAAAGCGAAGCGGAGAGATAACGGGCCCGAGTCGCCGGTTGCTGAACGACTTTGTAAGCACGCATTACGTGTCAAATGGTCAGAGCCAATCGCGACGAGTGTAGGTACGTGAGGCGCCATGAAACTTTTTTTCCCAGCAAAAAGGCGGCAGCGCGGCCTCGATGTCGCGTCCGTAATTACACACGCCCAAGTGTACTACGAAGTATCAATTTTTTTCTATATACGGCTGCTTAAAAGCTTGAAAGATTTTTATACTTTAACGTTAAAATTTTGAAAGAAGTACGAAAAAATTTTACGAACATTGTAATATGCTAATTTTTCTGAATTATTTCACACGTCCGGATAGAAAACTCACGCTGATGAAAATTCATCAAACATTAACATAAATAAATGTATTTCTTTCTATTGAAGATCACGAGCACAAAGGAAGAAAAGCTGAAATCACGCAGTGAAACCTAGATTCGAGTATCCATTCGTCATTGAATCCCCTCGTCTATTTTTATCTCGTATCCACGCACTTCCCGACAAATCTCTTACAAAAGAAAAATCCCGCGACTCGACTTCTTCAAATCCTGCGGCGAAAAGTACAAGGAAAAAGAAGGAGCGAGAGAAGGAGAGATTAATAAAGCGGGACCCAGGGGCCGGGGGCAAAAAGCTGATGAATGACAGCTGCCACACGCTCGGTGACCGATTGCGCAACAATAAACGCCGAAACCCCATCTTCCGAGATAAGGCGAAAGGGGAGAAGGAAGCATGAATCATCGGTGATCCTGCTTTTTCCGATGGATGATCCGGTATCATCGCGCATTTTTTCCTTGCCACTGATACTGGTTATTGTCGTTATTATTGTTTATTAGGTAAATACATTTTTATTCGCTTTGAACTAGGTACAGGAGTTTTTTCTTATAAGAAAGTTGAGATTATTTGTAAGGCGTAGCAAAATGTTTTTACGTAGTTTGAGAAATTCTGTTCCTGTTTCCTTGAAGAAAAAAAAAACCTTGAATGAAAGGGTCGCTCAACCCGGTCTTTTGAGTTTCCCTCTAGAATTGTTCCTTCTCGAGCCGTTACAGTACACTTTCCTTTTATTACGTACTCGTAAATCATATCTTTTTTTCTCAAAACCGTTCCTCTATATTATTTTCAGATTTATTGCCTTTTTCAGTAGTTCCGCTTAACACCTGCAATTTACTTTTATCCACAAACATTTTTCAATTTCTTATTTTTTAATCATTTACAATTCTCCTTTTTCCGATAAATAAATCGTTAATTAAATAAAAATAAAAAAAGACACCTCTGTTTTTGGATACCAGCGTACATTCTCGTCACTTTCCCACACTCTTTATCTCCTCTTTTCATTCACTTTTCATTCGTGAGGGGAAAATTTGGTGGGTCCGTGACTCGCCGCCGCGGCGCTTAATTGAGTTTTACGGAATTCATTCCCGTACACGCTTGATAATGGAAAAACTCGTCTCCCCGAAAAACAACGCGATAACTCGCCGGGCCGCGGGAGACAAAGTGAGGAATTTCAATCCAGCCCGGCACTTAAAAAACCCGTAAACGTAACGCAATAAGTGAATTACGGCGCGTTTTAAGTTGTAAATCTCACGATTTTATTATAATAAAGGCTAACGAGCCTCGCACAATCGACGCAATTTTTTTTTCGAATCACCGATATCCCCTGATTTACCGATATTGATTTTCCCATTCAAAAGTGAGCAGAGATTTACATATCGCGGCGGAAAAATTTTTACGGAATGCAGCCGCGGTTGCTCCACATGAGAGGCGTTAATCCGACCAACAAAAAGCTCGCGTCGTCGTCGTTTTTTTTTCGCAAGAGAGAGAGAAAAAAGGGTGAGACGGAGGCGGCGATCAGCCAATTAAGCACCTGCACCCGGTAAACAAGGCGGAATGCGACGAGCGCAGCAGACGTCGGGGCGAGTTCTCCGAGACGTCCGGATCGGCGCCGCCCGATCCATTTGCCGATAGAGTCGAAAAACGTTGCGCAAGTAAGACCGATCGCGTTGGTGTCGTCGGCCTGTCACGAACCAGACGGAAAAGTCGGCGGTAAAAGTGCTCCATATTTCGCATACCGTCATCAAGCTACAATGTCGCGAGGTATTTAAAGAACCACGTTTATAAGTTTTTAGCAAACTATACTGACTCGCTATCGCTCGAACAGCTGATTCGAATATTTTAAAAAACGTTATAAACACTATTAGCTGTTTAAACTCGAAAATTTCAGTATTTCTATAAATTATTTTTTTACAATAAAAAAGGCACGAGTCAAATGACCTATATATAAAAATGAGAATCGCCGAAGACGATTTGACGACTGTCTGTTTACCGCGGGTCGGAAGTTTCTTGGATAACCAAAAAGGGTTGAGTGTCGCGTGCGAGCAGGCGAAAGGATAATGCGTCGTCCCGCGCGGTGCAGTCGGAATTGTTTGGCCGCTGGATCACGTAGCGTTTTCTCGGAGCAAATCGCCGCCGCGCGGGCGGGGGTGGCGGGGAAGGAGGGGGGCCGTTAAGCTCTTGTTTCACGGTCGGCGCGTTTCTCGTCCGCCTCTCCCCCGAGCTGGAAAACACTGTCGACAAATTGTGTTTAACCGCGTACGGTACGTACGCCGCGCGAGCAAAACACGCCGTTTGAAAATATAGCGCGCGAGCTTCGCGTAGGAGCCGCGGACTTATTTGCCCGGCAAACACGAGCCTGCCGACACGCAGATCGAGTGAGTAATGCACTCGTTTAGCCTTAGAACATCTGTGTTTTAGTACTCTATTCTATCTAAATATAAATAAGTGAGAAATCATTTAGTAAGAGGGAATTGTCACTTATTTCTGTACTTCTTCATATTACCGATATATGGAGTTTTTTTTATATAGAACAGAAGTAGTAAAATCATCCCTTATGCAAAAGAGTCGTAAAAATGTTGTCAAGATTTACGAAGAGCTAATAATAAAGAATAATGAAAGAAGGGGTTTAAAGACTTTATTATGAGGCGGCGTTAATGAAGAGGTAAAACAGCGGAGCTTCATTTGTCGGCGGAACAATCGAGGCGGCGGTGAAAATGCTCATAATTGAAGTCGGCTAGGCGGGGCGCGGTAATGCGAAGCCAGAACGGAACGGGCGTGAACGGGCTCCGAGCTCGTGCGTGAAAAGGTCAGTTCGTGTCGCTTTTTACACTCCTCTTGCTTTTATGCAGAAGCCTAATCATAATACCAGGAAAGCGCGTGACTGCATGGCGCTCGGTCAATGAGCTTTCGCGCGCCTCGTCGCCGCGTAAAAAACAAGCGCACACCACCAAAGCCGCTACTCGCCTCGGGCGTGCGAAAAAAGACCAAATCCGGGGCTCCGGCCGGCTGAACGAACCGTCGAATGGCTTTGTAGCCTTTTTGCCGTGATGATAACTGCACTTTTTCTCGTCATCGTCGTGAGATTTGTTTACTCGTCAACGCGCGTCTCGTCAAACTGACGCGAACGAAGTTTAAATTTAAAATAACAAGAGCGGAAGATTGGCGCTGGCAGCGAAGGAAATCCGCGGGAAGGTAGGGTTGCAAGGGGTGCGGGGTAGTCAGAGTCGGAAGGACAGAACTCGGCGGGGGTGTAACGCGAGCCGCGCAATTTTGAAGAGCAGTTTCGTGGTCAATCGACAAACAAGATGTCTCGCCGGGCGATCGATCGGAAGACTGGCGCGGGGTAGGCGAGAGATGGAGAGAGATAAGGCAGGCTCTAGGAGCGTCTCGTATTGCCCCCCTGAGCGCGCGCGCGAGCAGCCGAGCGCCCTAAAAGTGCGACTCGCGCGCTCTTGTGCGGATTCCCTCGGCTATAGCTTCGCGCTCGCTCGGCGCAGTTTCGTATGACTAAGTTCCGTGTGACTCACGTGACGAGCCCCCAACCCGATGCTCGCCCGAAGAAACGCCGACGCTTTTCGGTGAATCGGGGACTTTTTTCGGCTGCCGCGCGACCACCGCGACTATTCCGGTGGGGAGCCGACGGCTCAGACGTGACACCAGACTTCCGCGAAGATCTTTGCTTTGATAATTTACGCGAGCTTCTTTTAGAATGCAAATTTTGTAATTGAATTAACGGACGTTATTTACATAAAGATAATAAAAGTGACGGACGCGGATTGCATGTAAGAATTTTGTTTTTGCTACTGATGATTACGTTGAATTGCGTAAGGGTTAAGCAGCGGAAAAATTATCCGATGGCCGGAAACGTTTAAGCGGCTCGCGACACTTTTTCCACTCTCGAGCAGCGCGCGCTGCGACGATGACTAATTCGCGGCGTCAATGCTCGTCGATTAAGCGGGGTTACGATTCCTTTTTTCTCCCGTCGCTTCTTCCTACATACATCGACAAACTAATTGAACGTCCGCGGTGCTAAATCATTTTACCGACGCTCGCGCGCGCCTGACGAATATTTATGAATTATTCATGGAGTCGACGAGCATTTTATCGTTGTTTTTTCTCCTTTTTCAATTAAATACTCGTCACACGGATTCCGCGGCGACGAGTAAACAGTTTCCATTATTACTCCTTGTCATTTTCAATGAAAGTGCACGTCTCGAGCGAATCCATTGTCGTCGAGCGTTGGGAATAACACTTTTCCGTGTAACACTGTAACGATGCTTAGTGGGTGTTGTGATTTTTTTCATAATGGATATAGGCGTGTAAAAAACGTGACAAGGCGGCGCTTACAAAGTGTCGCGCTATCTGATCTGACCTATTGTGTCCGATAAACTTATAAATCGAGCGGCGATAAGGGATCCGTCGCGCATATAATCTCGCCCTTTTTTCTCGGCTATTTTTTAGGTCAGGCAAACACGAGAGAGACAGAGCTCGGCCGTGACGTCTCGGCCGTTTATATTTCGATTGACAAGCACGAGGAGCCACTTGACATTCTTCGGGCTCTGATATTCAATTGATAAAACGTCAGCGACGGGGCGCGAGCACTCGGCCGATTTTGACGCGACGATGGGGGGCGAATAAAAGGACTTGGAGTGATGACACACGTTCGACGTCGCGTTAATTATCCCCTGCTATCGTTCTTTTGCGCGAAACACTCGTGCTACTGCCGTATGCCAATGTTACCCGTAATTTTTCATTTTTTAGAAATCAATTCAATACGAATGTTAAATATTGTGACAATTTTTTTTAGTTCAATTAGTACTTCACTGTTTCTCTACTTTTTCGCTATATGAAAAATATCGAAAAAATAATTGTTGCGATTTTTAACTTTTTATTTTAAAAATTAGATACCACATCGTTTCCAGCATCAATCTTTCCTCAAAAAAAAAAGAGAATGGAAGCGCGGCGAACGCCGGCCGATCGGCAAATCATTTCGCACGCGGCTTATCCCAGCGGCGCGAGTATTCATGAAAAAAAGGAAGATAGGAAGAAAAGACGGTAGAGTGACACGCGCGCGCCCGGTGAGCCGGTGTAGCTGTCCGCCCTCCTTTGGCGTCATTTACGTCGCGTCGAATCGCTCGCGACTTTTCCCAAATCGAGACCGACAGCCCGATTAACTTTGGGATCGCCGTAGCCGATCTTGCACCGGCGGATTTTAAAAGGAGATATTACCGGGGGATTATGTTGTCGGGAGCCTCGAGAGACAAGTGTTTCGCTCTTCCTTTTCTTTTTATTTAAAACGCGGCTATACGAGGCCAGTTTTGTTCTACCGGTACTTCCGCGTAATCTCGCTTTGATGCGATGTAAATGGGCGGATCAAATTTCGCATCTTTCGATAGAAATTTCAACGGTTTTGACAAATGTTCGGTAATTAACTACATCAATTTTTAATTATAAGTTGATTATACTAATAAATTAATTATACAGGACACTAATTGTGAATAGGAACAAGAGGGCGATAGTGCATGTCAGTGGTTCTATCGTTCTCGTTCACAAATACGATAGCACTTTTACACTAGCGTTTATTTAAATAATTATGTATTCCTTATTTCTACCTCATTATGATAATGCGTTAGCTACGTGAAATTTTTACTACAGCATAATCTTTCCTGACGTGCAAAACAAAGACTAAATACTTTGTGTTTGAGTTCGAAAAATATTACAAAAATAAGAAAGATAAACTCATTAAGACTATCTCACAAAGTACCTGAAGAAGCTAAAAAGGAGCGCCGGTGGAAGCGCAATTAACTCTCGATATTTCAACTTGGTCGAAATAAAGAATTTATCTATAATCTTCCGACAATTCAAATGCGATAATATGCGCGTGCGTTTGATAACGGCGTCGTGCATCGCGAGGAGAGAAAAGAAAAATGATGAAAAAAAGGAATAATAATAATAATCGCCGCGACCGGTTAGTCACAATTAGTGGGCAAATCAATTGCGGGAGGAGGAGCAGCCGCGGTAGATTCATCAATATGCATTGGGATATAATCGAGGCGAGGTCATTAAAATGGTCGCGTGTGCGCTCGCCGTTTTCATTACGCCGCGCGCTTCACCGAGGAAACTCCGAATGGCTTATTACATAAATAATGCCGTGCTTAAGCTACCGCCGCGCTATTTTTATTTTTCGCGCGGCCGTGATTCATTCCGCGATTTTTCAAAGTTCGCGTGCGCGGACTGTAAAAATGGCAAATGTAATTTAACCCGTAACTCGCCGGATGCTGGATACTCAGTGGTTGCAGGCCCACTTTGTCGCGCTTATAAATTATAAATTTGTGAGCTTTTCCAGCGAGATTCTATTTAGATATTAAACAGATAAATATCTCAATCTGCGGGAGACGGTTAAAAATTTCGTTTTGGAATTATGAAAAGATATTTCATAAAATTTAATGCGCCGTAGTTTACATACGATAATGCGGTGTAAGTGACTCGCGGGCGCAGCGTAAAATCTAATCGCCGCGGCTAAGTGAATTTTTTCCCACGCACCTGCTTATTAGGCCGAGAGCCCCGATGAAACTGTCGTGGGGGACTATTTTTTGGGTGGGCCGGGAAGCGAATTACACGCCGATAAATCATCCGGCCAAACGAAGTGAATCGTCGGTGTAGCACCGCGGAACTTCTTACTCGCTCTCCCTCCGAGTGTCCAATTAATCGATATTCGGCGCGCTCCGGAGGTATATACGGACGCATTCGGCGGCAAGCCGCCGAGGCGCCGCGCATCACGAATGCAAACGATATTCCGCCCCCTTCGGGAGTAATGACGTCGCTCCGGGTACCACAACAAGCCACTAAATGCACGCGTAAGCGTAGTCCGGAGCTTTCCGGATAAATTTCTCAAGAGGAACCGTTACCTTTTTTTAATCATCGTTTAAGTCGGTGACATGCTTGTACTTTTTAAACGAGCTCTTCATAAAGTTTTTGACAAATCGATTAAATTTAGAATACAACTGCTTTTTATCGTTTTAATGGCGGTAATTAATCTGACAACTGTCTATAATTACGTTTCATTTCACAATAATATACACTAATTTATTTCTAAGAAAATGTTTTATTGCTTTAAAAACAATAAAAGTTTTATATTTATATAAAATAAGTTGTTTTTTACGGCAAACAGTAAAATAATTAATGGAGTCTCAGTAAGTTCCCGCGTACGTGAAAGCAGTGCATTACAATGCAGGGGCGGGCCGTCGCTTCTGGTTTATTGTGCGCGTGCCGCGGGCTAGTTATGGGTCCTAATTAAGAAATAAGGTGGGCCACCCACGTAGCGATCCGCGCGGTTCTTTATTTATCGGCTTTTGATTTGATTGGGACGAGGGCAGGGGAGGGACGAGCGAGTTTTCGTGCTTAGAATTTTATAACTCCTCGTAACAAGCTATAAAGTCGGCGCGGGCTACCCCTGCACTTATTAGCGCGTCTGTTCGTTGCTTTAAATCGATATTTCTTGCCTAAATTGGGTAGACCAGATTAGATATATGCACTCGTCGAGGTAGTTCTAAAAGATACCGCCAATGTTTTTCTATTCGTGATATACAAACAGGAACGTTGGGCTTAATTACAAATTGTTATAAATCACCTAATAACGATTTTAATAAAATGCTCCAATTTACTGCATACGTAATATATTCTAAAATGAGTAACTACACTTTGTAATTCAAACTACAAAATCAACTGAAAATAGAAAAAAAGTAATTTGTATACGCAAAGTGTGCACTTCCTCAAATTACATCCGCCTCGTATCGGTGATAAAATTTAAAAAATTCGAATTGCATCTCGTATATCTTGAAATAAAATGGAAAAAATGCTAATGCCGAGGAAAACATCCGCCATGCCGGAGTGGAAACTCGGGCGCGCTCGCGCATAACGCATTATCCTATCGGCGGCGCGCGCGCTCGGGTCACGGTCGATGCGTATCGCAGCGGCTAATTAGCGGCGCTTCGGCTCGGCCGACGATTGGCCGGAGTACCTCCCTCCCCCCCAGGTCCCTCCCCCGACGAATTATATTTGCTGGAGGCTCGCGCGCGCATTTCCATCGCCGCGTTCCAAAGCTTAACTGCAACTACCGATCCTTGAATTAGTGAATTATTTCGTAACTTTTTAGCAAAATGACTTTTGCAAATGCATTGTAACAATCGTGGCTCGCAATTCATTTTCCATTGTTTCAAATATTCGTTTGGCCTGTTTTTTACGATATGTAATAATGACACAAGGTATAAAGAAGCTGTATTATAGCCTTGTAAGATTAAGAAACATAATTGCTTTCATATGTAAAAGTACCATTTAGCAAACACTTCACCAAAATTATTCAATCAAAAAGGAGGTTATTTAAAAACAGAAGTTCTAAATTTATTCTCAAAAAAAAACTTGTACATCCCGTAATAGTGGTCTATGACTATCCAAAAAAGTCTGGGAGACGTTTGTGTAGGCACTCGAGCTCGTCTCTAGCGTATAATTTGCACTCTTTCGCACCTCGCGCCGCAGAACGTTTTAATTTCTGTTTGCCGAGCATCGCGAGAAAAAGTCTGTCTGTTTTGTCCAACAGTACAAGTGCTAGCCTCCGGCTCCTATTGCCATTAGGCGCGGAACACACACGACGCCGAATTATTTTTGCTTCTAATACCGGCTGCCCTCGCGCGACTTTTAGCGCGCAATAATTTTTGCCCGAGGAATTAGCACGGATTGGCGAAAAAGAAAGTTTTTTTTCCGCCGAAGCCACTTGAGATAAGAAAACATTTCGGGTTTCGCAAATAGGCACTCTTTTATAGCGGCGAATCTCGATACTTGTTGACGAAAAGGATTTTTAGTCCGGCGTCATCTCGAGAACTTGGGTGCGCGGCGAGCAACGAAGTTTCTTCGTTAAGAATAGGTGAATTAGCAAGTTTCACCTCGCGTAATTCGACGAGGGCCATAAAAAGCGATCGGCCGCACCTTTGACGAAACTTGCGGTTATACGGCGAAAGTTTTGCGGGCGAGCTGAGGAGGTGCCGTCGGGTCTAGTCGCGTTGTTTTTACGGCTTTACGAGCCGTATCGCCGATTGCGCCGGCGATCGATCGCCGGATTTCCACTAGCGCAAGCAAAACCACCCCCGACTTGTAAATAAAAGGGCTATTTTTATCGAAACGTTGAATTTTTTTCGGGCGTCGGCGGTGCGATTGATTTTCTTACTTTACAATCCACAAAAACAGATTATACGCATAAAAAAATCGTGGAGTTCATTGCAAATTTAATGATGTTTGATTATAATGGTTGTAGAGAATTGAATAGATTTTAATTCATTTACTGTCCTATTAAACCGCTAAATATATACATATTATTAATTGCTCAAATTTATTTCGAGTCTTATATCAGATAACAAAATAATTTATACCGCAATAATTATGTTATCTGACGGAAGTAAATTAATTATCGGCTTCTTAAGTAAACGATTCAGCAGCAATAAAGAATCATTTTTCTCAGTGATAGCGAACGAATGGCTGTTATTTAAAGTCACGTAAAGATAAATTCTGGTAGGGAAGGCTCCGCCAGCAGACGCGACAAAACATCTCCGCGCCTATAAAACAATGTGAGAGAAGTGCGTCGCGCGACGGAAATAAAGCCTACCACGGCCCTCGATTGCCTTATCTCGTGGGCTTTAAAAAATAACGCATCGCCGCCTTTATGGTTTCGATTTTCCATCCCGCTGAGATTTACTCGCGTCCATTCTCCAGGCGCGCGGCGAACCCTCGAGAAGGCAGTCTCGCCTGCCAGTCCGACGGGAGGCTGGTTTTCTCCTTCGCATTCTTAAACGGTAACGATGCCTATGGCTTTTCTTTATCGGCGCCAGTTTTCCCGGTCGTCCTTCTTTCTTATACTGTCGGCGTTAATGCTATCGGAATATGAATTGGTTCGGAGTCTCGATCGCATAGACTGTTATGTCCTTCCAGTCTCCGTTTTGAAGTATAAGTAAGTAGTAAGTATCGAAATTTTAGGTGATTCATATTTTTGCTTTCAAAATTTATTGTAAAATTTCGATTTAATTTAACACATTTATCTCGTAAATGTGTTTTTGAATGTTAAATGAAATTTATAAAAGAAAGAAGGTAATAAGTGAGCGGTTATCGCGTTTTCTTGACTAACAGTAGGTTTGTATCAAGGAATCTCGAAGAATCCCAGGTCAGTTTTAGCTTCCGAGAGTAACTTTCATGTAATTTCCGCGTTTCGCGGTCCTTATCGCGCCCGACGATAGTAAGTACCGGCTTTACGAGCTTGTGCGTACGTGGAACGGGAGAATGGAAGGTGCGCGCGACGTGCCGGGGCGAATGGAGTCGTGGTGCCATAGACAAAGCTCCTTTTGCTCATTGTACCCTAGCAAGGAAAAGAATGTCTTCATTACGCGGACGTTCCTCGCGCATACCAGCGTGTCCTTAACTCGAGGCTCGAGGAAAACAAGGTAATTTCTCATTTTAAATATATTTTCAGCAACATTTTTCTTTCTCACGCAAACAAATGTAACGTACCGATTGAAAGTTGCGCGCGCAAAATTATACTTTCGCATTTTACGCTTAAGAGTAAATTCATGGAAAAATTGTAGAAACGCAAGCAACGTGAACGCAATAAAAGAGGCGCAATCGATCACCCGGAGCGCCGAGTATCTCCGAGTCACATGGCGACCGGCTAATTGAGTTCGAGTTCATAAAGCTCGCGCCGGCAAAATAAACAATTTATATCGCGTCTCGCTCTCGCGCGCTATTTTGAAGTCGCGTCCGAGCGCGATAAGGGCGCGGCGGGACCGTCGGCGGAAACGAAATTTTCGATAAAGGAGAGTTACGGCGCGCTCGCGCTGGAAAAACAACGCTCCGCGGGAGCAGGGAAAGCACCGCCGAGATTGTCTCGATCGGAATCGCATTAATTGCATGCCACCGCGATTATGTCCGCCGAGCGTCTTAATTGCCTTTTCCGCTGCAGCAGTCTCCTAAACTCCTCTTTTTATCGGCCGCTCGCTCGGATATATTGTTTATACGAGTTAAATGACTTTACCGCGGCTCTCGAGTGTTAAAAGTCGAGACAGTGTTTATCCGCGCGTAAAACTGTATTTCGAGAAACGCCGGTGGAGTCTTTATACGCGGGAGTGTAAACACTTCGTTATCGCCGCGTACGCGCGGACTTCAGCAGTCCGCGGTGTAACGAGAATTAAGGGGAATGGCGGATTTTAACTGCGGTACAAAAGATTTAAACTTTAATTTTACTGGCCCCGACAAATGATTTTACTGCCTCGGCTCCCAGCCGTAAATTTTAGATAAAGCGAAGTTCCACGCGGCGCACCGGAATTATTTCGCTCGAGTTATCTCTCTCTTCATTAAGAGAGTGCAGCTGGCTATCGTTGCGTCGTCACCGGGGCGAACAATCACGGCGAGACGAGCCGGGAGATCAATTAATATGGAATAAATTCAGCCGGGACCACGACGAGTTAATAACAAAGTGCGGTCCGCTCGTGCGTCGTTTAGCGCGCAACTAGCTGGGAAGAAGAGCAGTCGCGGAGCCCGATCAAAGTCGCAATGCGTCCATTCAGACT